>SDVV010000727.1:0-29346 GCA_016164225.1 Gammarus roeselii
TATATACTATCGCATATTCGCCTCTTACTTTCACTGGTGTGCTCCCTCGAAAAGCTGTTGGTCAGCAGGAAAAGACAATTCGGTAGCTGTTAATCGGCAACGGAGAAATGGATTGGGCTTTTTCAACTGTTAATCAACTAGATGAGGATTTGAATATTGATGTCGTGTGCCCATATGACTGCTAAATAAAATTTTAAAATCGAATAATCATTTAATCAGAAGGTCTGTCGAGAACTGAACATTGGGGTTTTCATTTAGTGTGGAATCGTGAAGAAAATTAATTTTGCTAACTCACCATCTTTAATGTCGTCATTGTTTTATATTCTGATGGTTAACAATTTAGAGGGGTTTCGGTCCTCACGTAATTTTTTTTCTTTAAATGCATTATTTATCTTTGTAAATCGTATCGGATGTTGTTGACAAGGCATATTTGATTAAAAATAGCATTATGTTGAAACAGTTCTTCCACATTTCCAATCGAGTCTAGTCATTTCATGCCCGTCATTTATCTGTTCAGTTCAGCGTGACGGTGACCAAGCCGTTCCTGGATTACATCAAGACTCAGCCCATCGTGTTCGAGGTGCTCGGCCACTACCAACAGCACTCCTCACACCGGGACACACGGACGGACACGACGCACGTGTAAGCTACTTAGCGACTCTCCGGCTATAGGGTAGGAGGAGAGAGACGAGTTGCATTCTAGTCTCTCTAGAATGCATCTAATCTAGCTACTAGTACACAGGAAACGGGTTGTTAGTTGAGGAGAGTAACAAATAGATCCCTTCACTGTCTGCTCAGAGCCTGTGTTGTTGAGCATTTCCTAGTAGGTGTGTTGAGTCTTTACCATCGAATAAAAAATGTATTATTTCAGGTCAAAAGATATGCCGTTTTCGTGTAGATGCCTTCACTGTGCCTAGCACAAGAGACGCAAGAGTGGCAGTACCTTCATATGGATTAGTGTCCTTGAGCATTCACTTCATTTATATATCAGTTGTCAGCCATTAACCCGAGGCCCATAGATTCCGTTGACCCTAAGTTAAATTTACTAATTCCTATCATTGTTTCTGTGAACGATTGCACAAATGATATCGATGGCCCATAATTCCCACAGGGGGCCGCTTCGGAGGTCCTGTTCCTGTTTAGCAATGTCCGCAGTTCCACCAGACATGCCGTCACTCAGCACTCTGTCCTTGTTTACCAATGACCCACAGTTCTAACATGTGAGCAGCCTAAAAATGCCTTCAGACCCTGTTTAGCGATGATCCACTATTCCCCCATGTGCGCAGCCTCAAAATGCATTCAGACTCTGTTTAGCGACGATCCACCATTCCCCATGTGCACAGCCTAAAACAGCCTTCAGACCTTGTTTAGCGATGATCCACTATTCCCCATGTGCGCAGCCTCAAAAGGCCTTCAGACCCTGCTTAGCGATGATCCAATATTCCCCATGTGCGCAGCCTTAAAAGACCTTCAGACCCTGCTTAGCGACGATCACCATTCCCCATGTGCGCAGCCTCAAAAGGCCTTTAGACCCTGTTTAGCGATGATCCATGATTCCCTCCTGTGCGCCGCCTCTAAGGGCCTCCAGCCCCTGTTCAGCAATGATCCTCCATTTCCCCATGCGCGCCGCCTCTAAGTGCCTCCAGCCCCTGTTTAGCAATGATTCACCATTCCGCCATGTACGCCGCTTCTAAGTGCCCCCAGTCCCTGCTTAGCGATGACCTACTACTTCCCCATGTGCGCCTTCCTCAAACCCCTCCCGCTCCTGTTCAGTAATGATCCACTATTCCCTTTAGGATTGTCGCTCTTAAATGACTCTCACCATCCTCCTAGGCGCACCGCCGGTAATCGCCTCCAGGTCTGCTTAGCAATGACCCATTATCCCCCCAGGCGCATCGCCCATAAGCGCGTCCATCCCCTGTTCATCTATGTTCCATTATTCCGCTAGATGCACGCCCCTTAGTTCCTCAAGCCCCTGTTTAAAAATGATCCATCATTACCCCAGGCGTGCCGTCCTAAAAGCCTCCAGCCGTTCTTAAACTACGACCCATCATTCCCCCAGACACACCGCGCGTAATCACCTCCATCCACTGTTTAGCAATGATCCACCGTTCTCCCAGGCGCTCTGCTCCTGATTGATTTTGGCCCCTGTGTATCAATGACCCACTGTTCCCCTAGCGCCACGCCTTTAAGCGCCTACAGCCTCTGTTCAGCTTAGACCCATCATTCTCCTCTAAGCGCTTTCAGCTCATGTTCGATAATTATCTATCGTTGCCCCATGCTTGCCACCCCTAAGCTCCTCCAACACCTGTTTAGCAATGACCCGCTATTTCCCCAGGCGCGCCGCCCCTAAACGACTCCAGCCTCCCGCTATCCCCATCAGCCAGCCTGTGCGGTCTGCCCGCTTCTCACCGCTCCAGAGCCCCGCCACCGCTCAGATCCACGACAAGCACGACTTGCTCGTTTGGTTTGAGATCTGCGAGTTGGGTGAGTTGACTGACGAGTTGGGGGAGTAAAATGATGAGTTAGATAACAGAACCGTCAAAGTAGGTAACCGAACTGACATATTGGATGATAAATTGATGAGTTAAGTGACTGAACTGACGAGTTAGGTGACTGAACTGACGAGTTAGGTGGCTGAAGTGACGAGTTGGGTGACTGAACTGACTAGTTAGGTGACTGAACTGACGAGTTGTGTGACTCAACTGATGAGTTAGGTGACCTAACAGACGAGTTAGGTGACTGAACTGACGAGTTAGGTGACTGAACTGACGAGTTAGGTGACTGAACTGACGAGTTAGGTGACCTAACTGACGAGTTAGGTGACTGAACTGACGAGTCAAGTGACTGAACTGATGAGTTATGTGACTAATCTGACGAGTTAGGTCACTGAACTGAAGAGGTGATGAACTGACGAGTTGGGTGACTGAACTGAAGAGTTAGGTGACTGAACGGACGAGTTAGGTGACTGAAATGATGAGTTAGGTGACTGAACTGATGAGTTATGTCACTAATCTGACGAGTTAGGTCACTGAACTGACGAGGCGATGAACTGACGAGTTAACTGATTGAACTGACGAGTTTTGTGACTGAACTGGCGAGTTAGGTGACTGAACTGACGAGTTGGGTGACTGAACTGACGAGTTAGGTGGCTGAACTGACGAGTTAGGTGGCTGAACTGACGAGTTAGTTGACTGAACTGACGAGTTCGGTGACTGAACTGACGAGTTAGGTGACTGAACTGACGAGTTAGGTGACTGAACTGACGAGTTAGGTGACTGAACTGGCGAGTTAGGTGACTGAACTGACCAGTTTGGGGACTGAACTGACCAGTTTGGGGACTGAACTGACGAGTTAGGTCACTGAGCTGACGAGTTAGGTCACTGAGCTGACGAGTTAGGTCACTGAGCTGACGAGTTAGGTCACTGAGCTGACGAGTTAGGTCACTGAGCTGACGAGTTAGGTGACTGAACTGACGAGTTAGGTGACTGAACTGGCGAGGAGATGAGCTGACGAGTTCGGTGACCTCATAATTTTTTTCAGTAAGCAATCTGTTGAGTTGAATGAATGAACTAAGAGTTGCGCAACATGAAGGTCGAGATGAGTCAGTGAGTTGATGAGCAATAGTGACGCATGCAATATTTTGGTGTGATAATATTAGTGATTGTCTTACACCGCATTCTGCCTATCAGTAAAAGCACATTTGAGAAGATAGGTTAAATTAATTTACTGGTAATCGTGCGGAGTTTGAACCCTTCATTAAATGGATAACTGCTTTGTTTGGATTCAACGGAACATGAACGTTTTAATGAATGAATTGCTGTGCTTTTACTGATCAAACGTTGGAAACAAAATAAAAGCAAACTTTCTCACCATCAATTTACGATTGAATTTCTTATTTGGATTAGTTAAATAACTTAAGCTGAGACCTTTGAAGGCTGCCAGCGTCGTCTTTTCATTATGTATCACTAACGCCAGGGTCGTATTTCCATTGTGTATCTCTTACGTCATGAACATTTTGCTTTTATATATCCCTAACGCCAGGTTCGTCTTTGCATTATTTATCCCTGACGCCAGGTTTCTCTCTCCATTATTTATCCGTGACGCCAGGTTTATTTTTCCACTTTATATCCCAAACGCCTTCTTATCCGCTGATTCTTCCTTTCCTCTGCTCCTCAGCCCCCAACGGCGAGTACGTGCCCGCTGCTGTGGACCACGGCACCGACCTACCGTGCCGTGGCTTGCATCTGCTGCATCAGGGCATCCAGCGACGCATCCGCATCACCATCGTGCACGACCCCACGGACGACCTCGTGTGGCGCGACGTGCGGGAACTCGTGGTCGGTGAGTGATGATCGATGGAGTCGTGAGGTCAACTTCAGGAAACCATGGTCATTCATGGTTCGTTGAATGAAGGTCGACGTGTTGTCTGACATTGTTGTGCTGGTGAGTAATGATTGGTGAAGTCGTGATCGTTGAACTCTGATAAGTGATTGATGTCATACAGATACAGACACTAGGCCGAAATCCCCTAGCAAGAGGGGTGGCCGACAGCAAGGCTCACCTCACACTCTCATACTCTCACACTCGCACACCTTAGCTCTTTTGCGCAAAAGGGTCCGGCCGTGACCCCGCAACACACCCTCCGGGTCATGAGTGCGGTTCGAGGTCAGTGTCGGCAGCAGGGCCAGACAGCGTGACTGGTTTACCCCTGCCGCGTCATGATGACCTGCCCCCCCCCCCTCATCCGCCCACGACCATCCCGTCTCTCAACGATATGCCTAGGGTGGGAAATCACATAAGGGCAGCGTGAAAACTCATCCGTTCACTATCATTCTCCACTCACGCCTATCCAGTGCACGATCTCTCGCTACCTCCACACTCACGTCTCACCTTCCTAACGCCTGCTTCACACCATCCATCCACCCAAACTTCGGTCTCCCTCTAGGCCTACGTTCACTCGCTTCTGACTTCAACACCTTTTTCACCAATCTCCCTTCATCCATCCTCACCATGTGCCCGAACCATCTCAGAACACGCGAATCAACTCTGTCCATTAACTTCTTCACCATCCCCGTTCTAATGCGAACCACGTCGTCAGTGAACCTGTCTCTCAGCGACACTCCAGCCAGATCTTCAAACATTTCATCTCGGAAACATTCAACCTTCTTCTCTCCTCTGCTCTCACCCCCCGAGTAGCAGCTCCGTACTGCACAGTTGGTACAACGACACCCTCTTACAGCCCTCTCTTTGCTCCCATCCCCAAAGTCCTGCAGCTCATTACGCTCTTCAGTGAACCCAACACTTTACACCCCTCTTTCACTTGCGACTTCACCTCAGTTTCCACTAATTCAGTCTTCTCCTCATAAGAGCCCAGATACTTGAAACACTGAACTTCTTCCAACAACTCTCCATTTAGGAGGACACTAATTCTGCTCGATCGACAGTCCTCGAGCATCTTATTACTTTACTTTTACCCACGTTCACTCGGAGCTTCCTCCTCTCACACACTCTACCAAACTCAGACACTAGCCTACATAGCTTCGCCTCAGGGTTGTATCATCCGCAAATAGCAACTGGCTCAGCTGCCAACTCCGCCCATTCGCTTCCAACAGCTCCAAGCCACGACCCAGCACACTCGCGTTCACCTCCCCGACCACTCCATCCATATAGATATTGAAAAGCCAGGGAAACATCACGCAGCCTTGTCTCTGTCCCACTTTCACTATGAACCAATCACTCACCTCGCTTCCCACTCCGACAAATGCTCGGCTGCCAACATAGAAACTCTGTACCGCTTTCAACAAATGTCCGCCCACTCCATACAACCGCAACACCCTCTACAGCTCTTCTCTTTCAATCCTGTCGTATGCCTTCTCCAGATCCATGAAAGCCCAGAAAACGTCATTTTCCTCTGCAACAAACTTCTCGCAGACCTGTCTCACTGCAAAAATCTGATCGGCACACCCTCTACCACTCCTAAAGCCACACTGTTCCTCTCCAATTGAGCAGTCCGTACAGTTTCTAATGATTTTGATCAGCACTCTCCCGTACAACTTACCAACCACACTTAACAGACTGATACCTCTCGAGTTGCAGTATTCATTTTTATCTCCTTAGCTCTTATACAGTGGAACAATGCAGGCACTGCGCCTTTCAATTGGTACCACGCCTGCCACAAAACACAAGTTCAGTAACCTCACCAACAATTCGACAATCGTTACTCCACCCTTTTTCAGGCACTCGGTTGCAACTCCATCCAAACCAGGGGCTTTCCCTGCTTTCATCACCTCCACCGCCTACTGCGCCTCTTCCCTGGTATTGCCCGCCACAAGTTTCTCTCCCAAAACTGGCATCCGAGCACCACCACCCACAGCAACAATGTCAGCCTCTCTGTCATCCTCGACATTCAACAACTCATCAAATAGCTGGCCCACCTTTTCCGTACATCACCACTTTCCACCAACATCTGGCGGTTTTCATCTTGCACCACCTCTTCCTTCCCGGTCTATCCCTTTCTCACCCTCTTCGCCTCTTTCCAGAACATCTTTTTGTTATCATCAATATTCTGGCACAACCGTCTGCCCCACCTGGCATCAGCGTCCCTTTTGGCACTTCTCACCACCCGCTTCACCTCGTTTCTCCTCTCTTTATAGCCTTCATAGGCCACCACCGACTTCACCTGCAACCACTCCTCAAACGCTCCTATTTTTCGTGTCACCGCCAGTTTAACCTCCTCGTTCCACTCGCAACCTTTCCTTCTGCACCCTCCCACACGGCTTGCACCAGACACATTTTTCGCACATCTCTGCAACGCATCTCTTAGCGTCTCCCATTCTCCCACCACTTCTCCCGAGTCCTGTCCTCTCATGGTGTTATATTCTTCTCTCAACGCCTGTTCGAACTCCTCAGCTCTGTTTCTCACATTCAGTTCACTCACTTTCACTCCCTCTCTCCCTCCTCCCACACTTTTGTTGCCCTTCCACCTCTGCTCCACTCTTAATCTACCTTCCACCAACAGATGGTCAGACACTCCTCCACCCTCCCCACTCAACACCCGTACATCCAACGGCTTCTCCACCACTCTCCTCAATATCAGCACAAAATGCATCAGCGCTCTCTCCACCACTGCACCACGGGCCATCCATACCCATGTGTACTTGTGGATATCTCTCTTCTTGAACAAACTGTTCCCGACCACCAACTCCTGTTCCAAACACAGACCTATCAGGTTTTCTCCACTGCCATTTCTACCGGGAACGCCATACCTTCCTATCACATTCTCCAGCACTGCATCTCCAACTCTCGCATTAAGGTCGCCCAGTACAACTACATTGAATTGACCTCCAAAACTCTCAAACACTCACTCAGGTCAGTCCAGAATTGCTCCCTCTCCACCTCACTCCTCTTGCTACCTGGACCATATGCAGTCACAAAAAAACACATTTCTACGCCTAACTTAACTTTCACCCACATCAATCTTGAGGACACCTCCTTCCACTCGGTAACGCTACGTAGTCAACCGATCACTCTATATCAAGACCACACCTGTTCGTGCCCAACCTTCCTCCACACCAAACTTGCTTCCACTTACCACACCAAACTCACATTCTCCCTTACCCATCAATTTCGTCTCACTCAGCGCAAACACATCAAACTTCCTCCTCACAAACATCTCACCAATCTCCCTCCTCTTTACATCGTTCGTACTACAGCCACGCACATTGAGCGCCCCTAACAATAGGGCTCGTCTTGCCGTCTTTGAGGATGGGTCTTACAGATAAAGGGATTCCTAGCCCCTTCGCTCCGCCCCTTTTAGACGCCTTTTTCGACACGCAGGTGTTACGGTAGCACGATTCTACTCCCGGCTACGGGGCGCCCTTTTAGTCGCCTTCTACCACAGACGGTGGTACGGTAGCAAGATTCTAACGCCCCGCCTAAATGGGCTGTCGTATCGTTCAATTAATTGAGGTTAGATTTGTTCATTTTATGCTAGTTATTGTTCAAAAGTTTGATCTGTATTGAAAAATCTGCTGTAAATTTTTCGTTTACTTAAATAACTAGGCAGCGGAAGCAACGAATCACAATCGTGTATTTCGTTATGATTTATATTCATCTTCTGGAATTTTGACATTATTGCACACACAATTTTAGTTCCTTATTGCGTGACGCCATTTCCGTTACAAGGAATTGTTTCGAACCGGAAAGTAAGCACAAAGGCGCAAAGGAAGGCTGATTATAACATATATACCTCATCCCAGGCCGTATTCGCAACCACCCCGAGAGCGAGGATGACGATAACGACACGTCAGTCCTGTCCCTTGGGCTGTTCCCTGGCGAGTATCTGGAGTACCCCGGGGAGGACCGGACCGTGTTCCGCTTTGAGGCTGCCTGGGACTCGTCTCTCCACAACTCGGTGCTCCTGAACAGGGTCACACCCAACGGCGAGACCATCTACATGACGGTGTCAGCCTACCTTGAGGTTGGTCTCTTCTTTCTTCATCCTTCCATTGTTGTGTCTCCACTCAATAAAGATAGTCGGGTTACTAACCATCACTCATTAAAGATAGTCTGGTTCCCGCTATTTGTTCAGAACTCAAATGTCAAGTATCCCCCTCACTAGTATAAAATTATTGTATCACAAGTTCAGCATCTTCCATTGCGTTTACAGAGAACCCTTCACCACGATTAATTCATTACCCCTCGTCTCTTTTCTCAATGTTATCAAATAAATTATCGTCGGTGTTAATTTTATCTTGTCCCTCTCGTCTCCTTGACAGCTCGAGAACTGCGTGCAGCCCGCAATCGTCACCAAGGACATGAGTTTATTGGTCTGCGGCCGTGACTCACGCGCCCTCCCGCGGTCGCTGCGGTCTCTGTTCAGCGGAGCCTACAAGTACGGCCCCGAGGCCAACAGGCTCTGTGGCGTCTACGAGGCTGTACTCAAGCGAGCTGCTGAACCAGGTAGTCCAGGTTTGTTGTGTCCTCAGTAGCTGCACAGTCTCTTTTTGATTCGTACTAGTGTATGTAGTGTTCTCACTAGCTGCTCACACTTTCGTGATGGATACTTTGGTGTATTCTCAACAGCTGCCCTCTACCTGTGATGAGTTCTACCGTTGTTCCCTCAGTATCTGCCCTCTTGTGATGGGAACTGGGTGTTGTATTCTCACCGAATGCACTCATGTGATGGGTTCTAGTCTTGTATTCTCAGCAGCTGCACTTTTGTACACACAGATACTGACACTAGCCTGAATCCCCCAGGAAGGGGGATAGGTAGCCGACCACAAAGCGCACTTCACAATCCTCTCATACACTCACACAACTTAGCCTTTTTGCGCTAAAGGGTAAGGCTGGAAGACCCCGCCACACATACCCTGGGGTGTGAGTGCGATTCGAGTTCAGTGTCAGCAGCTGGGCGCGATAGAGTGACTGGATTGCCCCTGCCGCGTTATGGTGACCGAATCCCCCCCCCCCCACGACCATCCTGCTTCTCATCGAGAGGCCTAGGGCGGGAAAGCTCATCAGGTCAGCGTCAAAAAGCATCCATTCACAAACCGTTCTCCACTCACGCCTATTCATTACACGCTCTTTCGCTACATCCACACTCAAGCTTCTCCTTCCTAACGCCTACTTCACACCACCCATCCACCCAAACTTCGGTCTACATCTAGGCCTACGTCTTCTCAACTCTGCCTTCATCACCCTTTCCACCTATCTCCCTTCATTTATCCTCACCTTGTGCCCGAACAATCCTCCAACTTCTTCACCATCCCCGTTCTAATTAGAACAACGTCGTTATTGATCCGCCATAAATATTTCAACTCGAAAACATTCAAGCTCATCCCCCTCCAACATTTACCCTCCCAAGTCTCAGCTCCGTAGAGCACAGTTGGGACAACTACACCCTCTTACAACCCTTTGCACTCGTGTGATAGGTGGTTAAGGGCTGTCTCTTAGTAGCTGCGCGTATCCTCAGTTGCTGCATCGTTCTTCTTATGAGAACTAGTGTTGTGTCCTTAGTAGCTGCACTTCGGGACGAGAACTAGTGTTATGTCCTCAGTAGCTGACTCTTTTTATGATAGGTTCTAGTGTTGTGCCTTTCGTTGCTGTACTCTCTTGTGATGAGTACTAGTGTTGTGCCCTCTGTTGCTGCTGTCTCCCTGTGATGGGTTAAATGGGTTCTACTATTGTGCTCGCAGTATCATTCAATAAACAATACGGGTTACTGATTTCAAAAGCACTGTTGTTTATTTTTCCTACTGTATCTTGACTTTCTGTCTTCCAGTACCATTAATTTGTTGCAATTATAAGGTACTAATTGAGCTTCAATAACACACCCAGTTCTTTGTGTGTGTAGTAGCAGCACTTGAGCGAACCTATGACCCCCTTGCTGGGGCATACGGTAATGAAATCTACGTTCGCAAAGAGGTGGTAGGCACACGTTTGCACTGTAGCTACTCAGTAGTGACTAACAGAGATATCTAGTAGATACATGTTTCGTGTACTCCGTAGTCCTACTGTTTTTATTGTAGATGATCAGAATACAGTAGTTATATTTTCAATGGAAACTATGTAACTAATGCAGCCTCCCCCCAGGTATTCATGGTTTCTTGTGTGCATCGTTGACGGCTGAATAAAATGTTAGCATACTGCTGATCGGGTTTCTTGAACCAAAGAGCTATTTTCAGCATTAGGCTAGCATTTTCCGTGTTCCTCCTCTTTCTAGGAAGCTGTGCCGAATCGCACCTTCGTGAAAATAACAGAAGCACGAATTTTTGTTCTTTCATGAGTTTTAACTTCTATTTAGAAATTGAAACGTGTCCCTCCCGGTGAAGTTCTGATCTCTTTTGTGATGATTGCTTAATTGTAATTACACCCCTATCAACGGAGTCCTGACTTGCCGTTTCTCTCCCTCCCTTGCCAGGTCTGCAGCGTCGCCAGCGTCGTGTGCTAGACACGAGCAGCACGTACGTTAGAGGCGAAGAGAACCTGCATGGCTGGCGGCCTCGGGGCGACTCGCTCATTTTCGAGCATCAGTGGGAGCTGGAAAAAATACAGCGACTTGCCGAGGTTACTAAATAATTACTTTGTGTTTTTTTTCTCTGTGGTATAATCTTCTAAAACACTGCGACTTTAGTAGGAGAAAATAATTCTGTTTGTATTAAATTAAACGCGGGATGAAGTGATACCGTCTCATCAAAAAATGACGACACAAAGTAAGGTCCCACTCTTGCTGTCTAGGTGGAGGCAATCCGCCACCGTCTGCTGCTGTCGTCCAAGCTGTTATCCGACAACAGTGGGGCACCCATCACGGCCAAGCCCCTCCCCACCACACTGGTGCAGGCTCACCACCATGATTACACCAAGAGCGAAAAGGTGAGAGACGAGGCTTGTCCTCAGAAAGTATAGCCTTTGTAATGCATTCGAGAACATTCCAAAGAGGCTAGACCAGCTGCTACTGGGTGTAGAGAAATGCTTAATAAGACGGACAGAGCGGGCTTCGCTACCCGTGGGGTATAGAAGCTGCATACTATCTGAAAAAACGGTGCATCTCAAACGCACCTACATATTTGAAAGCAATGCTCTTTAATCCACAGATATTTCATCTTATTAAAGTGGCAGAGATTGTAAATCAGATCAGTAGAGGTTGCTTGCATTTTTCGGTTTTCAACTCATCCAGTCTAATGCCAACGGGAGGATTCATTAATGGCATCTTTTATTTCTGAATGATGTAAAGTGTTTGAACTGAAGTTGATTAAATATCTTCCAAGTGATAATTATATCTGAGGAACAGATATTTCTTGCATGTTGGTGTCACCAAAAAAAATAAAAGTCACGAATATAAAATTATTTGATTTTTATACCTGAAATTCACACAGATGAACATTGTTTTCACAATATATGTATATCTATAGCAAAGAGTGAGGTATCTTAATGTAACTTCGTATGATATGCTCTTCCATTTGTAAGGGCCATAGTGTTAGCGTGCGCTTCTGCTTATCTTCGAATGAATCTTGATGAGGGAACATTACGGAGGTTATTTTTTAAGATAATCTTGATAACATTCGTCGAGAGTAGTTTTCGACCGTTTTCAACATTTTTATGCCAATATTTTCCGAAAAAAATCAAAATTCTGTGTTTCCTTCAAAAGCTCAACCGCTTTTTAAGACTACTACGGTCTTTGCACCTGCTTAACAGCAGGTAAGAAACGGTACTTCGCGGCCCATCTGGGCTGTGAATTAATGATTCACTGCAATTACAGAGCCACAGATGGAATACTGCAATTGCAGAATGCGTACAGTTTATGATGTATCTGTAACACAAGCCTGTCGCCGGCAAGGCTTGCAGACCACACCAGCAAACAGCTGACACCATCGATGCTTGGTTTTAAATTCAGCGGTCTTAAAACAGCCATTCATACCAACATGCAGATGAGTACGTGTCATATATGACGTTCCTTCGCGAACCGTCCAACATGAGGTATTATATTCTGCTCGTGGGGCAGATGCTCATCCTAAGCAGATGCCGGGTAGACCGATGCCGGCCGTAGGCCGATGCCCACTACAGGCAGAGGCCCTCTACAGGCAGAGGCCCGCTACAGGCAGAGGCCCGCTACAGGCAGAGGCCCGCTACTGCTGTTTGATCGTGAAGTCAGCAGTCTGCGGACAGCTTTTCACACCTACATGCAGCTTAGTACGTGTCAGATAGGCTGCTGCGCAGCCGGTCAGTTGTCGCCCACGTCATCTTGAATCGTACGACAACATCCTGCCGAAGCGGCGTCGCGCTGCCGTCCTGGCAGACGACTATCGACTAACAATTGACACACGCTAAGCGGATGCCTGCGATATGCAGATGATTGCTTTAGGCAGAGGCCTGCAACTGCTGTTCGGTAGGGAAGTTAGTTGTCTGTGGACAGCTTTTTACACTAACATGCAGATTATTATCGTGTCAGATAGGCTGTTGCGCGGCCGGTCAGTTGCCACCGACGCAATCTGGAATCGTGCGACAACACCCTGCCGAAGCGGCGTCGGGCTGTCGTCTTAGCAGACGACAACCGGCTAACAAATGACACACGCTCGGCGGATGCCTGCGATATGCAGATGTCTACTATAGGCAGATACTGGCTATGGATGTTTGGTCATCAGACAGCGGTCTGCATAGCTTTTTACAATTGTTCCGTCCCATAAAGGCTGCTGCGCAGCCAGTCCGCAATATTGGATCGTACGACAACGCGCTGCCGAGCGGCGTCGGGTGCCGCCCGACACCATCTTGGATCGTACGGCAACGCGCTGCCGAGCGGCGTCGGTCTGTCATCTTAGCAGTCGACAACCGGCTCACGAATGACGCACTCTCTGCGGAAACCCGCTACAGGCGGATGTCCGCTGTAGGCAGATACTTGCTATTGAGGTACGGTCACGTTGACAACGGTCTGAAAAAAGCCTCTCACAGGGATTACGTGTCAGATAAGCTGTTGGGCGACTGGCCTGGTGCCCCCCGACGCCATATTGAATCGTATGACAACGCGCTGCCGAGCGGCGTCGGGTGCCACCCGACACCATCTTGCATCATTCGACAACGCGCTGCCGAGCGGCGTCGGACTGTCATTTTAGCAGTCGAACCCGTCTAACAATCGACGACACGCCAACCTATACGATAGGGCACGAAAGGTTGTGTGGTGCACCATATCGTATTCTCGTAATTCAGTTATTAAAAGTATGAAAAATAAATTCTCTCAATGATGGTAGCTCATTTAGAGCATCCTTTATAGCAAGTCTACGGTACGAGGATAGCTTGTTTCGAGTATCATTTGAAACATGTCTCCTGAACGATGATAGCTCGTTCAGAGCATCATTTGAAACGAGTCCCCTGAACGGTGATAGCTCGTTTAGAGCATCATTTTGAGCAAGACTTCCGAACAATGAGAGCTCGTTTAGAGCATCTCGTAAAACAAATTTTCTGAATGATGGCTCGTTTATAGCGTCCTTTATAGCAAGTATACTGAACAATAATAGCTCGTTTAGAGCCTCCTTTATAGCAAATTCACTTAACGATGATAGCTCGTTTAGAGCATCATGTACTGTAAGTCTGCTGAACGAGGATAGCTCATTTAAAGCATCATTCTAAGAAAACTTTGTTGCGATGATAGCTCGCTTAAAGCATCATTATAAGCAAATCTTTTGACCGAAAGTCTTCTGAGCATTATAGCTCGTTTAGAGCATCACGTAAACCATACCATCTGAACCAGAGGATCAGGTGTCACCTATGACGTCCCGAAGGTCAAAAGTCAGTGTCGCTCTGAAAACCCAACGACATACAGTGGCTTCGCAGCGACATTGGATTCATTTCAGCCATATGCGTATTTCCGCGCTAACGTCTTTACGGACGCTAACAATGCTTGACAATGAAATTCAATGCTAACACTGGTTTTCGGGTCAACATTGCATGCCTCATTGCACAATAATGAAATAATGAACTACATTCGGCACAGATTTGCATGGTTATATGCCTCATCTTGAATTTACTGGTAACATACCAATTATTTTCACTCATACATACCTTATTTTGTGCTATGAGACGGTAATTGCGAGCGTACATTTGGATCAGAACATCCACTTCATACTTGTCTCAGCAAGGTTACAGTAACGATGTTCAAAATCACCACAGCGACAGGCGAGCTATCGCGAGTCACAGAACGACTCCTCAAATCCAGAGATCCCTCTGATGACCGCGTCACAGGCTCACAAGGTACCTATCCACTACCCAACGATGACATACAGACCGAATGCCTAAGACACTCCAGCTGTTTGAGGTCACGTATACCGGCCAGTTGGGTGCAACATAGGCTTATCAGCGATGAAAGTGCCTCCAGGCAGTCCTACCTTGGAGGCGTTTAGGAAAAAATATCGTGCAATGAGACAGAGCCTCCTAATAACATCATAGTAGTTCAATGTGCGGCTCTAACATTATTTCCTCTACGGTGGACCTGACGAGCACAACGTCCGGAGGTTTACTCCTAGTCTGCCGCCGGCTACTTCTACAAAGCTTTCAACCCAATTCCTTGAATGTGCCTTTCCGGTCGAGCAACAAACCAATCGAGGGGTGACTATCAAAGATGACGGATTGTTCAATCTGGAACGTATACCAGGTGCACCCCCGAAACTCACCACTCAAATTGATGACGACCTGCCCACCAATTTGCCCCCAAAGGAACTCGACTCGGGGTCGAATGCGCACTTTGCGCTTGCATCAGGCTGCCATAGAATCAGGGCCCTGATGGAATTCGCTAATGCGCCGATCCTCCCCTCAAAGGCTCACTTCGAGACCACTAGGGCAAGATCGTTTTTCTTTCCCAGCACATTACTATAGAAGTACGTACGAAGGATCTCCAGCTCTACGCTCAGGTCGCTCAGAACCTGCCCGGCAATATCCTCAGCGCGTCACTGACGGGTATTCTTGCTCGCATCCGTGATCCCATCGTAACAGATGGCACGCGAGTTGCCCCACATTCACTGCATTGTTTGCCGCAGCGCTCCACAGGCTTCATTCACATACTGTTGTCGGGATCTCTGATCGAAGCGCCTCAGTGACATTATAAAATTCGCTTTCAGACTCTGGACCAGCTTGCTCCGGAGTCTATTTGGGCAGCCGTTCTAGCAGGATCGATTTCTCAACCTCAACCCCTCACCGACGGGGCGATCTGAAATGCTTTCCAGGCGCTTGAAACCATCCGAAACAGGACTAAGGTCCTCTCATTTAGGACCCCCTCCACTTCATGTTACGTGGCCTCTGCACCGCCGGTGGCACAGAAGCCCCAGCAACTCCAGAAGAAGGTCGCGCGGGGTTCGACCAAATCGGAAGACAAGCATTTTCCAGTGATCGTCATGCGTTCCAGCGTAGTGTTATGCAACCCCAAGAGGAGCATGGGGGCTCCAGTACCTCACATACAGGTTCGAGGGCCCGCCCCTCCACTGCCACTAAGGACCAGGGATGGGGCCAGAATGGTCGGGGGAAAAGAGGTAGCGGAGGGGGTCAGGGAGGCTCAGCAGCCAAACAACCCCCCCCCCCTGCCCTAAGTCCTCATGTGACTACGGAAGCGGGACCCTTCCCATTCCCGTCAGTATTGATGCTCTTCCGGCGGCCTTCAGGAGTCGCCCAGCACACGGGAACGAGGCAACGCCTTTGGTCAAATGCATCTTTTCCCATGGCCTCTCTTGGAGACGGACGCCATGGCCCATTCTTCTCGATTACACTGCATCTCACCGACAACCCGAGAACGTTCTCAAACAACTCGAGTTAGACTTCCTGCGGAAAGAAATAGTCAAGGCGGTGCCCCGGCGATCGACCTTCGTGTCTCGCGTCTTTGCGTTTCCCAAGCCCTCGGGAGGAGATCGTTTAGGGATCGACCACTCCAGGCTGAACAAATACATCCCGGTAACTACTTTCCGGATGTCCAACCCGCAAAGAATACGAGCCGTGCCAAAGCATCCTCTCGGGTTCACCAAGTTGGACACCAAGGACGGTTTCCCACACGTCCCAATCCATCCCAGGTTCTAGAAGTACCTTGCTCCCAAACTACGAGGCCAGTTGTACTTTGTCTTGGCCCTTCCCTTCGGTCTTGACCTGGGACCAAGAACCTTCACGACGGTCGTGAAACTACCCCTTCGCTTACCCCACCAGCAAGGAATAGACGCGGCCTTCTACATCGACGACTGGCTGTTCTGGGCACCGACAGCACATCAGTGCCGGCTCAACACCCAGACGACCAGTGCCCTTCTCCTCAAGCCAGGCTTCCATGTCCACCAGGGGAAGTCTATTCCGGAACCCGTCCAGCAGATCGACTTCCTGGGAGTGACGCTCAAAGAAGACGTCGGATCCATCGCCCCGACCTCCCATCACATCGACCGCTGCAGGGACATGGCCACGGTTATGCTATCCCGCGGAACTCTCTCGCTTCAACAGCATCAGAGTTTCCTTGGCCTAATGAATTTCCTCACGCCTTACCTGCTTCATGCGCGCCTCTTCTTCAACTAGATGGTGCTAGCAGCGCGGTCCCTGCACTTATCCAGCAAGCCCAGCGCTCCCAACAATTATTACCGCCTTGCAGTACAGCACTGGCGCAACGATTCCTTCTTCCACTCCCACGTCCCGTGTGTGCTGCCTCCACCGGAGCATCTCCTGTGGACGGACGCATCGGACGAAGCGTGGGAGGCCGTATGCTGCAGCGACCAGCAGTCGTACGGCCGCTGGTCGGCAGTGGAACGCAAACTCCATATTACGTCGAAGGAGTCGCTAGCCATCCTCCGTGCTCTGCAGACACGAACTCATTGGCACCACCACACCACAGTCAGAGTGCTGTCAGACATCATGGCAGCTGTAGCCATGGTCAATCACGCGGGCTCCAGCAAAGCGCCGGCGTTACAGAAGATCGGAGCACAGCTCCTCAGGATCCTCCAACATCGTCACCTATCTCTTCTCGCGCATACCTTCCCGGATCGCAGAACGTCTGGGCCGATCAACTCTCACGTTTCCAACTAGTCGAAACGGAGTGGACACTGACACCTCAATGCTTCACCCGCCTCTCAACCCTGCGCGGGGCAATGCAAATCGACCTCTTCGCACACCCAGGAAATCACAAGCTCCCACTATTTGCAGCTCCGTATCCTCACCCGCAAGCAGCTTTAGTGGATTCTCTTCAGCCCGACTGGAATCAGTGGACAGAAGTATACCTCTTCCCTCCATACAACCTGATCCGCCAAGTGCTCTGCAAGCTCGAAACGTACCGCTACAGCAGCGTCCTCGTTGTGCCCGACCACCCGAACGCACTGTGGTGGCCCCAGGTCGTCGCGTCCTTCCGCAAGGCTTCGCTCGCTCTCGACGTGTCCCAGCGCGTCGAGGGTAAGGAAGTGCCTTTAAATTCACGACCTTTCTCTCGTTATCTCGCGTTCAATTTCTAGTAAAAGTTCTCACGATCAGATTAAATAGATCGCTGGCAGACACTCTGGTCAACACGCACAGACCATCGACTCAACGCCAATACCAAAGCGTCTGGGCTCGCTTCCAAGCGTGGCTGCTCACAACAAAAGTGCAATCCATCACACAGACGACACTCTTGACGTTCTTGCACTATACCGGCAAGCAGAGGCAGCTCAACCAGCGCACCGTTTTGGTGTACAGGAATGCGCTTCATATGCCTCGACTGCACGGGTTTGGACTCACAACCCAAGAGTCGATCTCTAAGGAACTGACGAGGGCACAGTTTCACGAAAATCCCCCGAAAAGGCGTTTCGTAACACAGTGGAGGCTGAAACCGCTTCTTGACATGCTCGCCTCTCCTCGCTTCGATACTCAGACGGCGTCAGTAATGGCACTCTTTCACAAGACTCTCTTCCTTGTCTTCTTAGCGGCGGCAAACAGGGTAGCTGAAATTGTAGCCATGGCACGCACGGGACTTGATTTTGCCAGGAACGCGCCATGCGCGCTCGTACTGACCGCTGACAAGTTCCTGTATAAAAAACAGGCAATCACCCACACGTCACCGCTCATCTCTATCGTCTCACTGCTACCGGACGGCCGGGCGCACGCCCTGTACCCTACGACTGCTCTCAAGGCCTAAGTAGCACGGTATCTGTCAAACCAAGACTTTTTTTTCATCCATCCTACTTCAGGCAAGCCGCTCAATGCGTCATCGGGGGGGGGCACTACATCTACTCGCTTATCAATGATGCCACACCGAACGCTTTCACTAAAGCTCACGACGTCAGAAGTATGCCTCGTCTCTCGCTTGAGCGCGTGGGGCCCCTCTCCCTGACATCATATCCAAGGCGTTCTGGTAATCGCCCCACGTTTCGTACACAAGTACCTATTTACAGTGTAGAAGTCTACCCAACCTTGCATCTTATTAGGTACCAGGTAGATAAGCCTTCTCATTTCCAATGTTTATGACTTTTACATCAGCTAGTGCCTGAAACTTCGCTACGTATTATAGAATACGTACATAACTACCTTACCATATCGTTTGGAGGCACTTAACGATAAGACTTCAGGTCATGAATTACGTCGGAGTATTGAGTATGTAATTACTTTATCCTACTCAAAGAACTACAATGTTACCATAGGAGCTATTGTACACTCTGTCGATACGGACATAATTAGTATTATTTTGCCACTACCTGATTGTTTATTAACTCTCATACTAGTGGGCAATAGGTCTGGATTACGGACTTCTCATCTGGTTGGTCAAAACTCGGGCACCGCATATTATTTTGGCCGCTATGAGCGAACAAGATTTACTGCCGTCGACACTACGCGAATATTTGTATTTGCCTACACATTAAGAGTATTTGGGCGCTCGAACTCGAGGCATGCATATTATTTTACCGCCAGGAACTACTTTATTTGCTGAATTTGCTCATAAATACAGTCATTCCTCCATTTATCCAAATGTGTTATCATTTCTTACCCGGCAAGCGCTTCTTTGAACCCACTCATTTCAAGATGTAGCTGATCCATCCTATTTTTGTGCTCTTATGGCATAGGCCAGCTTGCGCTACATGATGGTATTTTCTATGCTAACACTATGGCTCCTACGAATGGAGGAGAATATTACTTTTGTTATCTCGCTTCTCTCAATAAAAAGCTATTTCTCCGGAGTGTAGTAAGAGCCGGAGGGGGTCTCCTACTCCCTCAGCCATCTTAAAGAAACAACGGTTACCACAAGGTTTTCCTTTACATCACCGCCCAGCAAATCTGTACCCCCTACTTCCATCAAGCCCCACGCTGGCAGTACCCTCAGTTTTTTCTGACAGGAACCCGTTTTTTACCAGCCCTCGTTAATTCCGGGGTATGGCAACCCTCACTTATATAGGGCGGGAGTGTGTTCCGATCGTCGATAAGGTCGCAAGACATAGGACCCCGAATATCGGCGATATAGTCGCAAGACATAGAAACGCCGATTTCGTCGAAAAAGTCGAACAGTTCAAGAAATGAGAAATTTCAAAGAAAACACAAAATGTTATAGTTTTTCGAAAAATAATGGCACGTAAAATTTTTGAAAATGGTCGAAAACTATTTTCGACGAATGTTATCGAGATTCTCTTAAAAAAAACGTCTCTGTAATGTTTTCTCATCAAGATTAATTCGAATAAAAGCAGTAGCGCATGCTAACACTATAGCTCATACCACATTACAGAGAAATAGCTTTTTATCGAGAGGATCGAGATAACAAAAGTTTTATTTTAATGAATTGCGATTTTGTATTGCTTTGTGGTACAAATAAACGCTACCATTTTTGAAAACTATTCAGTATTCACCAGGGTACACTAACACTGCAGTGTAAACCGGATAAATGATCACCTGCTGCTAATTATGCTGCTAATTTAATTACAACGATTTTTACCTATTGCAGCCTCCGCGTGATCGCTTGTTTGGTGTCACTAGTGCCAAAACGGCCATTCGGTGTTCCGTCATTTATTTGTGACTTAAACTCTTAAAGCGACTAGTTTCATCGTGCCATGCTGTGCAGTGCACGGTTATAAGAACCGAGGTTGTCTATCAAAATTAAAAGTTTCGTTTTTTAGGTTTCCTAAAACTGACGCCATGAGGAAACGGTGGCTGCTGGTTACAGGCTGTCAGGATGTCTTTAATTTGAACAGCGCGCAAACGTGTTTGGCTCATTTTGATGAGTTTCTTTGGAAACTCATAAAAAACGCCTTGCTTCCAGATTTATTCAACGATAAAATAATATTGGTGTTCTATAATTCGATCATTGCAAAATGAAATTATACTAGATATCATCAAAAAATACCTCTGATCTCCATAGATTTACAATTATTTCTACAGTCCGATGTAAAAAAAAGTAGAACAACAAAGTATTTACCCAAGAAACACACACGAAACGTAAACAAAGTTTCAGCTTGTCGTTTCAGCCATCTGAGGAACCTCGTTTTCTTACCTTTATAAGCTGCTTTGTTCTAATTAATTGGTTAGTGTTTGCTCAAGAAATTGGGACCAATATAAAATATTGGAGATATGTTCTTCAAAATGATGGCTTGTTTATATATATTAAATAAAAATAAACTACGTTATTACTCAAAATTTCGATCCTAAAATGACTAGCCTGGATTTGCCAATATTCGCTGTGTTGCTCCAGAGACGTCACGAGCAGGGAGGGCGGGATCATACGTCGGACCGCGTGATTCTGACGTCACATATTAAGTTATCCGTTTTACCATGTAGTGTTAGTGTACCCTGCTATTGACACCGTGATTAATTCAATGTGTGAGCATACACACGCCGATTACTTGTGTCACCACTACATCTGCTGAACTAGTGTGCACTACATCTGCTGAACTAGTGTGCACTACATCTGCTGAACTAGTGTGCGCCGTTCCGCACAGCAGGTGGGGAGCAGGAATATAATAGCGTGACTACAACAACATTCTTCTTTATCTGTCCATCAGGAGGTGGCCAATCTGGCAGCAAAAGCGGCCCAGAGTTCTCCCGTGCGAGTGCCCAGCCTCACCAGGTTAGTGTGCTAGAGAATAAACGTCCATGTCTTTGGAAGAACGAAATTGAACTCCTGGGGTAGCAGAGACCCGTTGTGGAGACCCTTGAGTGGGAGTGGAGGCATAATGTAATCGGTAATAGGTCTCCAGGAGATTAAACTCCGGGAGACTGCCAACATCACTATTCCCCAATACGTTGATGTTGTTCAACCCCAGCTTCTGTGATGAAGGAGTCACAGCCGGCGCACAGCCCGAAGGTGCAGGCCATTACAGTAGGCCTACGCCTCTGAGGAAGTTGATGCTGTCCCGCGGGTGTTCCCACAGATGGTTGAGCGACGTGATGTTATGGTTGAGCTTTCCGGGTGCGATTGATGGGCACGACGTCATGACGTGCTCGACCGTATCGGATGAACCCCGGCATCGCAGACAGAGATCGGAAGACGCATTCCCCAGCCTATGCTTTAAGACTGGAAGGCCGTGTGGTGCTGGCACTTAGTCGGGACAGGTGGACCCTGTCACCCCTGGGCAACACCAGCTCCTCCACGTCCACCTCAGGGGAGTGACTTGAGTTACACACCGCTGCGTAGGCCACCACAATGGAACTGCTAACGGCAGAGCGGCCCTTCTGAGCCACTAGAGCGTACCTCATCACTTCCTCCCCCTGACAACAGAACTCTACGCAATCGATGTGACGATATGCCAAGGCCTATAACAGTGGTATCTATCCACCCGTCACGAAGTCACCGACTGTCGGAAGCAATTGCTGATCGAACGGTTTCGTCAATATGCCTCCTCCTGTGCTCAATCTGGGAGATTTAACAGCTACCACGAAATGTGGGGATGCGCGAGGACAACCCCCGGGGTGTGATAATGGCCAAGACCTTAGATTATCTTAACCATGTTCTTCTCTGCAGCGGACAACCCAACAAAATCATCCTCGAAAGGGAAACTGCCATCGGCTTATCCGTAGGCTATCAGCTACCTTCTAGAAACTAACCACTTAGCTGAAATCTGATATGTTGTGAATGGATCATACTTCATCTTACCATTGATAGATTTCCCCATGCTTGAGGACCATTGTTTCTTTACTCATTTGAGTAAAACTCTTTTGACCTCTCCCCATATATTGTGGTGACCTGAGCTTGCCGAGAGTCGCAGTATCCCAGAAGCGGACGATGACCTGATGCAACCCTGGCTGCTGGTTTGCTGTTCGGTGCCAAAAAGGCATTGACTCGAAGGCACTAGAAAGCCTTGTCACTCACATCTCTTGATCCATATGCTTTTGAACATTAACACCCTAACATATTCGGAGAGTCCGGTATTCATCTCATGAGAGACCACAATCCAGTCTTCCTCTCCCTTCTTTCCACTCAAACTAACAACCCTCTTGCACAAGAGCTTCGATTCAACTACCATAAAGCCAGTTGGGAGGAATATGCAATACAAATCGCGTGGCACGACATGAATGATATCTCCTACGAAATTTCAGAACATGACCTCGTCAGCCACTTATACGACAAGTTCGGAGTGCAGCTGTCGCATGCATCCCTCAATATTCCCCCTCAATTTCTTTTCCATAACCGTGGTGGTGCCGCGAGGTGCCAAAAAGATGTGATAGGCTAGACACAATTAGTCGTTAATATTGACTGGAACACTCTCCTCTATCAGACGTGGGGAAATATCAGACGCATCCAGGGACAACCTGACTGACTTATCCACAGCCTTACAGGCCGCCGTGGCCGAGTTGTTAGCGTGTCCGACTGCAGTGTCAGCCTCTGGTGCTGCATGTCGCGAGTTCGACCCTCGGCATGGACACGGCAGTCTTGTGGCGGGGAGATTGGGCACCTCCCCCTTCTGTATCAGCCTAACCTAGCCATCCTCCTAATTAAGAGGAAACGGCTGTATGTCTGTACATACATACAGGCGCAGGTACCAGTATGCGGATATAGCGGACAAATTTGCACAGACTTCCAGCAGGATATCCCAATCCACAAATTATGCAGCTGCTTACCAACACGAAAACACATTAAGAGAACGAGAACGTAAACATATTGACGTTACGCCTACGAACGAAGAACTCTACTGTAAAACCATTCCTCATCCTCGAACTGCATTGCGCCATAGATCATACTCGTGAAACTTCACTCTGGCAGGGCCGGGTGCACATCAATGTAAACAAACGTCTGCCCTGGATTATTTAACCTCTTTTCCCTGACTTCTGGTGCGAATCAGTTATTATACCGATACCCAAACCCGAAAAATGCCATGGTAACTCTCGTAACTACCACCCTATTGCCCTTACCAGTGTCCTCTGTAAGATGATGGAAAGGATGCTAAACTCATGCCCTGTCAGTTTCCTCGAAATGCATGCTAGCCTCAACATCCAGTGCGACGGCCGCAAACACCACTCTATGACAGACCATCTCGGGCGACTAAAAACAGACATTCGACAGGCTTTCGTCCGAGGGGAACATGTAATTTCATTTTGTTTTCGTTGAAGAAGCATATAACACTGCTTGGAAAACATGGCATCACTAAAGATCTTCACCGCAAGAGCCTGAGAGGTCTCCTACCACGCTTCAGCCAACAATTTCTATAGATTCGTACATTAAAGGTCAAGATCAACGACATTCTGACGCCATCTTAAAAATACAGATACAGACACTAGGCCGAATCCCCACAGAAAGGGATGTGACCGACAGCAAGGCGCACTTCATACGCTCACACTCACACAACTTAGCCTTTTTGTGCTGAAGGGTCTGGCCGGTACCCCCGCAACACACACTCTGGGTTACGAGTGCGGTCCGAGGATCCGTTGTCAGCAGCAGGGCCCCACAGTTTTCACTGGTTTACCCCCGCCGCATCATGATGACCTGGCCACCCCCGCCCACGACTATACCGATAACGTGATGCCAAGGGCGGGAAAGCACATCAGAGCAGCGTCAAAAATTACCCATTCACAACCATTAGTCACTCACGCCTGTTCATTGCACGCTCTCTCGCTACTTCCACATTCAAGTCTCTCCTTCCTAACGCCTGCTTCACACCATCCATCCACCCAAACTTCGGTCTACCTCTAGGCCTGCGACCACTTGCCTCCGTCTTCACCACCTTTTTTACCAATCTCCCTTCATCCATCCTCACCATGTGCCCGAACCATCTCAGAACACGCGAATCCACTCGGTCCTCCAACTTCTACACCATCCCCGTTCTGATTCGAACCACGTCGTTAGTGAACTTATCTCTCATCGAGACTCCAGCCATGCTCCTCAAACATTTCATCTCGAAAACATTCTACCGTCTTCTCTCTGCTCTCACATCCCAAGCCTCAGCTCCGTATAGCACAGTTGGGACAACGACACCCTCGTCGTCATCTTACCCTCAGGAAATAGGCATCCCTCAAAGGAGCGTCTTTACTGGCCACCCTCTTCATCCTTAAAGTCGAACAGCTAGTAGACATTCTCCCTCGCGACGGAATACTCCTCTCTTCACTATACGTGGATGACCTACAAATAAGCTACGGACACCCTTGTTTTTGACAATCCAACGTGAACTCTAGAAGTGTTTGAACCAGGTTGGGAACTGGACTTCCTGTAACGGATTCCAATTTCTGCCTTCTAAAACTAAAAGCATTATTTTTAATCTCGTCTGCAGTCTACACCTAAAACCAGCCCTAACGCTACATGACTCACCTCTATTATACGGAGACACCATTTAGTTTCTGTGTCTTGGGTGGGACCCTAAACTCACGTGGAGATCTCACATTGCACTCCCACTGACCCGCTGTCGGAGGTCGACGGGATTTATCATTTCGGTGAGAGAACATTAATTCGCTCACTCCTCTACTATATAACTGCTGTTTACAATTCAGCAGCCAAAATAAACCTCTAACCCCGCTCGATCATTGCAAACAGTGCTATGCGCAGCACAAACGTCGCATTCCGTCCCACTCCCATCGAATCCCTGAACCTGCTAGCCAATGAGTTTCCGTTTCCTCTTCGTTGAGAAAAACTCTCTACTATGCCATTTCAAGACTAGGAGCCCATCAACAACCCAGCCCTCATCCCCATCACCATTATTTTCGATAAACGCTTCTTTGCGGCAAAAAAATGTCCGCCAGTCCCCCTACGCGTGGACAACTTACGTCACTCGCAAGGTTATCAGGTTTTCATTCTCTTACCGAATTCTTCGCGTCATTTCACCTAATCGGATGATCATCCCACCGCCGGTCAACCGAGATTTGCAAATATACACTGAAGCAATTACTCTAACCAATGCGTACTGTCGTGAGTTTACGAGACTGCTTGAGCAACACAGCGATCAGAAAATGTTCTCAGTCAAACCCTCGGTTGGAGAATGGGAAGCCAAGTTCTGCAACAGAAGAGACCAAGTATTCATCAACCGCCTGGGCGCAAGACGCTCATGGATAACTCACTGCCATCTTATAAACGTAGAATGGGACCGTTCAAGCTACCATGTCCTTGGTGCCACCAAACAGCAATCAACGGGACTCACATATTGGTGGAGTGCCATGCACTCGCGCCGGCTCGACAAGTTTTCCGATTCCCCTTGTAACCATCAAAATCTACGAACAGACCTCAGCTACCGGAAAAGCTAATCATTTTCGGCAAACATACCGGCCTACAGGGTTATAACCAAGTTTTTAATAATTTCAACGCTCTAGAAAATCGACATGATATGACATTTTAAACTTTGAAATACTTAAATAGATGGAAAAAGAGCTACGTTACATGTTTTAACGCATCAAATGACAAAAACTAAATTTCAGCTTCGATATGGGAGCCATACTGGTGAGGGCCGAGTATGATCCCTTTGGATGAAGCTTTAACCCGCTCGAACAGCGGCTTAAACAGTCATAACCCGCTCAAAGACCCGACCTCAGCCGCTTGACAGCTGCTTTTGGGGAGTTGAATTCCACTGTTCGCGAACGAAAGTCAATGAAAATTGAATATATCTGAAGAAACTGCTAGGCAAAGGAGCATGGAAAAAGGTCGACGTGCAGTTGCAAGCTTCATCAGAAGGACTCGGATCTGCTCTCGTACGAATGGTCCAATTTCAAAGCTGAACTTTAATTTTAGTAAATTGCTGTACTAAAAATGTAAAGTCCTCTATTCTTTGTTAGATTCCGTTAATTAAAAATCAAAATGTCTATGATTTCAATTTTATATAACGTTTAAATTGTTATACATTTTATAAATACCCTGTATACGAAGCAGTGTAAAAATGAAGAAGAGTTGCAGGCGGAGGGGTTCTTCCTCGTACTATGTACTTCTTTGTATTAACAAAAGAGCACGTCATCAAAAATTTGTTCAGATGGCAATGTATGAATATTTCATTTACGGTAAATTATTATCCCTGTATGTACCAGCGTGCCCACTCACCACTATTATAAATTGTAAATAATAATATTGTCGATAAAGTGTTTCTGCACACACTGGAGTGCGAACCTATCAGAATCGTTTATCTTCGCTAAGTTGATCTAATCGATAGTCCCTCTTATAGACCCTCTTATCTAATCTCTCTTCTGTCAATGGAATATTGTCCCACTGAGTCACATCGGCGTTCGTCTACAGAGATCTGAATCAATTAGCTTACATTGGTATCGAATATTCCACCAGATATAACCCTGTGTTGACCCTCCTAACCATAAGGATGCGCAAATACCCCGTAACTCGTCAGCACAATCCAAACTGTTTTTTGAATCCAGAGAAGCTACAGTATGAAATTCGATAGCTAAAGATAGTAGGACGATTTACTGTGTAGGTAGCTATCTTTAAACGATTGCTACAGATACGAGGACAAAAACAGTGTAAGTAGCTACCTTCAAACGTACACATAAATTATACCTGTTTGAAGTTGTAGGGCACAAATTCTTGATTGGTAATTCATTTCCTGTATGCAGGTCACCATATGCAGTGTATGTTATTCAGCAGTTTGATCATCTTTAAGGGATCTCATGCATGTGGGAACCTGTTCAATTATCTGACGCATTTTAACGCTTCATTGTTTTTTATATATTCTATGCATGTGTAACAAGTCATGTTAACGGTGATATTAGTTTCAAAGTTGTATGATTTCGTGTGCATGACATTATGCGAGTAAATGTAATATGATCCCTCGTATTGAACATCTTATACTCTCGGATTCTTTATTAAATGTCAGTTTAAGTAAGAAAATTTTGATGATCAAGTAAATGTTAGTGGACTTACCTTATTTTAAAAAAATTAGAAAATCAATAGTCAAATAAAACGTTTTCATTTGTCTTGACTTATTGAATAATGGAGACTAGAAAATGTCCACCTTTAATGTCAAATAATTTGTGGGAGGAAGTTGAATATATTCACTACCTTTACTTACAAGTTAATAACAAGTATATTTGAGTAGCTAATGTCTTCAGGACCGCTCACGCTGACGAACACGAAGACTTGGTACGTATCATCTGTGTATTTTGGTACTTCTGTAACATGTCAAGCTGTCAATGTACCTAAATCAAATTTAAATCCTTCAATCCATATTGTTATTGGTAAGTTTTCTCCTAATATATTTTTCTCGAACCACTCCGTAAGGAGAGAAAACCTGTTCTCTCTCCCCCACCCCTCCACGCAACCTTTTAGCCATGTCTGTCTGCACAGCACAACATATCACATGCTGCCGAAAGCGTTTCATGCTTAGGACATTGATGCTCCAACACACGGCACAACATTACATGCTGCCGACAGCATTTCATGCTTAGGACATCGGTGCTCCAACGCACATCACAACATCACATGCTGCCGACAGCGTTTCATGCTTAGGACGTCGGTGCTCCAACACGCGGCACAACATTACATGCTGCCGACAGCGTTTCATGCTTAGGACATCGGTGCTCCAACACACGGCACAACATCACATGCTGCCGACAGCGTTTCATGCTTAGGACATCGGTGATCCAACACACGGCACAAAAAGCCCCATTATGCTTGTGTACATGCGAATAAATCTAGATAGTACACTGGCTTTTGTTTTGTAAATATTTTTTTTGTATGTAGGTTTGTGGCGGACGATGCCTATTTGCTTGGGTTTCCTTATGTAAATTATGCGAACAATATCAATTACTCCCACCAATTATGTTAATTTTCAGAGGTCTCATTGGCTTTCTTCATGAACTTAACAGCATCCACTCTAGAAGTGCCAAACTCATTATATACATTTTCCTTCGATCAAATGGTTCAACTCAGATTTGCAACAAAGTGTGCTCTGCATGACACCCTCTGCCCCTTTCCAGTGCGGGTTCCCTGGATACCGACAACCTGTCCGAGACCCAGAAGTCGCTGCTGATGAAGTTCGTGCGGCTGATGCAGGGTCGCCCTCTGGTTGACCCGCCCCCAGAGCCTGCAACCACGCCTACCGAAGAGAAGGATGTTGACGCTACTCAGACCGCGGCGGACAACTCTACCGTTAGGTAAGGGGGAGAGCTGCAATGGAGGATGGCTTTGCCAATTCGTGGCAGTTCGGAATGGAAAGACTGAGAAGCTGAGTTGCATAACTGCATTATAGCTCTCTTAAAAATAGCTTGCACTAAACGGCTGATGTATTTACTAGTCCATCCTGACCGGCGCTGTGTAGCAGTAGTCCATCCTGACAGGCGCTGTGTAGCAGTAGTCCATTCTGACCGGCGCTGTGTAGCAGTAGTCCATCCTGATCGGCGCTGTGTAGCAGTAGTCCATCCTGACAGGCGCTGTATAGCAGTAGTCCATCCTGACCGGCGCTGTGTAGCAGTAGTCCATCCTGACCGGCGCTGTGTAGCAGTAGTCCATCCTGACCGGCGCTGTGTAGCAGTAGT
>SDVV010000728.1:0-29346 GCA_016164225.1 Gammarus roeselii
CCGTACGCTCGGTGAGTCAAGGTGCATGCATCGCGTCCTACCCCGCTGAAATGTTATGTGCAAATTCCCGTAGACCGGACAAAATCCGTCGTTTGCGGCCACCTAAATGACTCTAGAAAGCGGTTTTCGCACCTATACCTACTACTGTTATGTAGTTGAATTGTGGTAGTAAAACCAGTGGATTAAATCTGAGTTTATCCCTTACATGGTTTTGGACTGAGCTGTCTTAACTGACTAGAAATGTGAAGTTAGGTCCGACCATTAGTGAAGTAAGACATTATTTGCGGATGTTGATGGTTTTCATTTTGTTTTCACGGATGAAATTAAAATCACGCATTCGTTGAATAAGGGGTTTTAGTTCTAGAATATTATCCATCCGGGGTCGCTGTTCGCATGTAAAGCTACTGAAGGTTGTCTACCTTCTTTTGTACAGCTGTAGCCTCGTCACCCATAAATGAAACCAAATCAAGCAACCCACAATTATTTAACTTCATTTTTTTTCAAGTGTAATGCTTCAAATGCTTCAAGTACAGTGAGTACTGAGCGGATCAGTTTAGTACCCACTGTAATGAGCGTATACCACGAATCAATTAGACGTGCAGGACTACCTGTATAGACAGTTCAGCTGCGGCACATATTCGCATATCAGCAGACAGTAAAACAGTGTGTAATTATCCAGAGTTGTAACAACTGTACATATTATGTTTTTTACCGAATTACAAATCTCTTTTATAGATTTTTCAATTCACGACCGGGCTCGCGTTATCTCGTTTACAGAAACTGCACATATCAATGTTTTATCTTGCCCTTGAGGTTTTTGCGGCCCTCTTAACTGCTGGAGGTGGAAACCATCATTACGAAAAATTAAAAGTTTGTTAGACCTCAAAGACCCAGTTCGACATTGCATCATCCTAACAGATTAGTGCGGCCGCTAATGGCATCATTTCTGTGAGGCTCGACATGGGGTTTGTGGTCATTTTCAATTGATGGGAAGGTAAATCGTTTCAAGAAAGACGATTCGTAGACAAGTGAAAGTCGACATGCGTCAACATTCTAATATTCGATACTGGGATGAACAAATAACAGTTCTAGTAATTTCAGATCAGACCCGCAAATGCAAAAAATCTAAGAAAACAAATATTTGCAAACTGGAACTATAATCGCTGGTTCCCAATAGGTAAACTCTAAATCGAGGTCTCCTCATATTGTTATGTTTACGTTGGTTTTCTATTTAAGTGTTAGATACATCACTTAAAACTTTGAAAACATCTCTAGCTTTAATTTTCCGCTCTAGTGTCTGACTTCGGAAAACACGCTGAAGGTGTGGCATGTCTTGCCGGCAAGCAGAGGCTGAGACTCTCTGGAGCGGGTGTGACTTGGGTTGTTTCTCAAACGATTCAAGTCACTCATACGCGACCCGCTCTCAGCATCGCCACTGCCAGCAAGATGTTGACCTCTATTCGTTGTATCATGCAGTCTCAAATTAGACATTTAGCCCCAATTGGCGTCAACGAATGATTCAATGTTTCTGTGTCATTAGAAATAAAATAATCTCTATCAGTAAACGTTAATGCTTCTATAACTACTATCATTATACTTCCCAAAGTGGGAATAGAAAAAGGTAATGGAAACTATAAAATGTATAATTAAAGAAAGAGTTTGATTCGTTCTATAAATGTATGTTCATCGAACAAATGCTTGCACAATCCTCCTCTACCTATACAACTGCAATGCCCGTCCAGGGGATGTGCTCAGTGATCTTTCAAAAAAAGTTCCTTCATCTTGCGCCAAATGTTTTCTTCTGACATTCTCCTTAGCTAATTGTAAAGGTGTATGGAGCGGCTATACGAGTGTCTCACTTTTTCTATTTTCCACTTCGAATCTCATTATTTAGCCTAATCAACTTGTTCCTGCAGAAAATTTGATAGCCCCTAACGCATACTTGCTGCCTTATTGGTATTTTCATTTGCCTTACCATGCCAAAGTCATCAAAGTAAGAATAATGATTTTTTGAGAAAAGAATTTGAACAATTCCATGACCGTTATATATTCCTGTTCCAGTAACAACCTTCTTATTACACAAACGTGAAGCGAGATACAAAATATATCCTGTATGTTACAATCTGGATCACCTTCAATCGTTCGCAGTATCCTGTTAAATGCAAGTAAGTCTCTATCAACGAAGTCAGGGTCGGGGATGGGAGAAACTGTGTTGCATGTCATTCGTTGAATAACCACGTCTCTGACGTCAAACAACTTTTTTTTATTCGTGTCTGAGATAAATATGTCCGTCACTGAAAAGCAACAAAAGCATATTTATTTGAAAGCATCAGTCAGATTATCCATTTACCTTTCCTCTATTAAACAAGGCTGTATTTGAGGCTCGTATAACTAGTATAATGTAGCTCAAAGAGTCATGTAATAGCACTAAAATTTAAATGTAATTCACAGTAACATTTATCCAGTCATTTTGCATTAGCTCTTCTTAGGGTGTATTATTAATACGGGCGGGGTATTTCGCTGAAATTGTTTAGCCCAAAAAGTGTTTACGACGGTAACAGTTCTACGGATTCATTTTAGCTGGAAACTGTTTTTTGATCAAAAGTGTTTACGAAGGAAAATTTTTCAATCGAAAACCTGTAGCCTGGAAAGAAGATTGAACATATTGTTCATTGGCATGAAACGTTTTTTCTCAGAAAGGGAATTGGGGTGAAAGGATTTAGGATGGAAAGTTGATAGCATCGAATTATTCAGGATAGAAACTATTTACGACGGATTTTTTTTCGCTGGAAGTGTTTACTATCGAATAGTCTGTTGTGGGCAACTCGATTAAGTCGAATGTATTTCAGTCGAAAAATGGCTTGGGCGGAATCTGATTAGAACGGGAAGTGTTTACGCTGGAAATGATTTTATTTGGGTATCTGGACTATGAAAAAAAACTCTACTTCTCTAAGGTTAGGTTAGGTAAGGTTCGGTTAGATTAGGTTACAGCTACATGTATACAATCCATCGACAACTTCCAGGCCAAATAAATTCCATCGTAGATTTTTCCGTCCTAAACACTTTTCGTTCGAAACCATTTCTGGGTCAAGTTGTTCGATCCTATACATAACATTGTCAGATGATTTGGGGTAATTTCCAGCTAGGATTCTTTCCATCATACAATTTTTGAGCAAAATAATTCCAGCATAAACACTTTCGGTCCTAAGAAATTCCGTGCTAAGCACTTACGTTTCTAAAAAAAATTATTTGAAAATGCGTCCCAGCGTGTTGAAGTTCGATCGTAAACGTTTTCCGTCGTATCAACATTCCATCTTATATTTTTCCAGAGTAAGATATTCGCTAGCAATAGCTTTCCAGCCTAAACACATTACGTTCAAAATTCTCCAGCCTAAACACTTTCGAGGCTGAATTTTCCCGTCGTTAAGATGCCCTCCGTTCATACAAAGTTAGTCCGTCAAATCATAAGCTGTCGCGAAAAAAATCCGTCGCTGTCGGTAATTTTCAGAATTCACTTGAAAAAAATGATATCTTATCAAACAGTAACCAAAAAATCGACGAAAATTGATCGATTATTTTATGTCTATCATCTATTATTTTGCCGTCGACAAATCGTCGATATGTTACCCTCGTCGCACCGTTTGATCGGGTCAGCTGTGTCAGCGGTTATGAGCCACATTATTTAATTAATAGCAATGGCAGGTTTCCAAACGTATCGAAGGGGACTTTTCTCACATTTTATTTCGTGTTTGACGAACAAATTGCCGACTTGAACTGTTAATTTGTTGGGAATTAATAAAATCATCTAAAATGGTAGAGTTTTTTCACAGCACTGAGAGAAAAGTTATGTTATGCAAAATCTTGACTGTCGGAACACCCTTCAAACACCACGATCGAGAGCGCTGGGAATCCAAATTGAGAGACGATTTGTCAAAGTCGGAGTACCATGTCAACATGACAGTTTGCAGAGTTAAAATGGGTGGTTGCCGAAGCTTCACTCCAGGCGAAGAGCGTGGAAAAATATGTGATGAATGAAGATCATTAAATCTTTCCTGACATAATCAGAATAACAACGACGTCATATATATCCAACTATTTGTACAGAAAGTATTTCCATTCACAAGTCATATATCTCTCATACGAAGTATAGGTTAGAAGCCGTGATTTAACATTTTTTTTGTGAATCGGATTTTATCGCACCACTGATTGTTTATACAATTTGCCCTATTTTTTTCCGTACAAGCAATGATCTGAGGTGTGAATCAAACATTTTGTTATCGTCTTGTGTTGTTCCTTTCATTTCAGCAATCCTGGATATGTTTTATAGAAAGCTTATTATTGTTATTATTATTAAATCATTTATTTCCATCGTCTGGCAATGGGTTTTCAACTCTTAGAATAATGAAATTCCCATATATAAGAGATGAAGCTTCATCATCAAATTCACTCATTTCTCATTACTCATATTAAATACTAAATAAGTCGCACTCGGCTTCTTTACGGAAAATTATATTTCATCCGACACCCTGTACACAATTTGTGTAATAAGCCTGAAAGTTTTTTATCCACTAATCAAACCAAACGATGATCATCTCAAACTTTCAACATGTCTCTGCATTATTTTTAATGTATTGGTTCTGCATAATAAAGTGGAAATGAGGCGAGCGATCAGGACGCTGTAAAATTAGACGGTAGTTGGATCAATAATCGAATATGTTGTCAAATTCTATTCAAGATTCTTGAACCGCGAAAGCATTCTCCCGTACGACTTACCGACAACACGGAAAGCGGTAACCTCTTGCAAGACAGCATTCCGATTGACCTTCTTCACCATTATACAGGAGAACAATGAAAGCACTGCGTCACTCAATCGGCGCCACCGAGCCTCTCCAGCCATTCGACTATCGTTATTCAAACCCTGTTTGGCATTCAGTCGCAACCCGTCCAAACCAGGTGCTTTACCTGCTTTTAAAACCTCTACCGCCTCCTGTGCCTCTTCTTTAGTAATGTATCTTTGAATAAACAATAATAACTAGCTCGCATATAAATTGACAGCATGCTGATTTTATAACAATACTTTCTTCCCACTGACAGTCGGTGTACTGATTACACAACGCACAACTCACCCGACTGTCGAGGCCTCAGAAAATAATCCACAACGACTTCAAATGTAGAGAAACGTTTTCAAATGCTGAGATAAAGTTACACAGTTTAATAGACCTTATGGCGTCAGTGGTGTTATCACGTGATAATGTCGAGTCATTTCAGAGGTCAAAAATGGGTTTCGATATTGATTTTTTTTGTTAAATGCCTGCTTAAATATCTTCTGCGGGGACAAATTTGTCCTGCTTAATTAAATAGTCTATCCTTGGCGGAATCGGGAAACACTTATTATTCAATTTTGAAACATTCTTCATTTACAGAGGTAATGCAATTATCGTAAAAACAATATATTTGCTATAAACTTTTATTGTGCAAAGACCAATCGATGACGGATTGCTTCCGGTATTGAGTTTTAACTACATGTAAGTGCGATTTCACGAATCGTGATATAAAAAAATGCAGGTTTATTGTCCTATAGTAATTTGAAGGAGAAAAATCAGTGATTTAAATAAATGCAATTTGATTATCAAATTCTAGATAACAATGATTTATTAAACACCATATTGCAAAATTGGTTGATGTTAACCATCAAAACATTCGTATAAAAGAAATTACAACATGTTGAATGTAATTTTCATTTATATTGAACATAATGAGTTGAGTAAACGTCCATCACGGTCTGCGGTTACAGACGGAGCGACGAGGGCCCAACCACCCACTTCGCGGTCCGTATAAACATTAAATTGTGTTTCAATAGGTTATATTCTCTAGACAATGTCCCTCGTAGGCTCTTCTCTTCAGCGTCACTGACAGTTTAAGCACATCGTTCCACTACTCCTACTATCCTACACCGGCTCACTCTGCTCACACCTCACAGTTTTGTCTCACATCAACCACGCATCTCTGCACGTCAACCATTCATCTTCAACGTTACCCAGACAGTTTTATTCAGCACTGTCCTACTCCTAATTCAAATTCTGCTGAGAATTTTCAGCTCTAATTTTCGCATTCTGCTCACAAAACATCCCTAACTCTCTCTGTTCTCTCACTTTTTTTATTATCCCTCCACCTCAGCTCTACTCCCAATCTTCCTTCCACCAGTAGATGATCAGACATTCCTCCATTCTCCCCTCTCCATTTATTACAGGCTTCCCAATAAGCTCCTCATCGCATATGTGATATCGCTCCCTACCATCTCCTTAGCACCTCTGTGATTTCGCCCCCCATCGCCCTCCTTAGCACCTATGTGATCGCGCTTCCCATCATTCTCCTTAGCACTTCTGTGATAGCGCTCCCCACCACGCGCCTTAGCATCTATGTGATAGCGCTCCCCACCAACCTCTTCATCGTTTCTGTGATAGCGCTGTCCACTACTCTCCTCAGCGCCCTTTTGAGAGCGCTCCCCATCACTATCCTCATCGCCTCTGTTATAGCACTCCCTCCACTCACTTCAGTGTCTCTGCGATAACGCTCCCCACACTCCCTTCAAAGCGTCAGCGATAGCGCTCCCCACCACTCCCCTCAGCGCGTCTGTGATTGCCCTCCATGCCACTTCCCTCGGCGCCTCTGATATAACGAGGGATTAATCTGATCGTTAATCATTGAGAAAAGATTACAAGTCATTCCTACGTATTTCAAAATACACTCATCAATGCCTCGTTTTGTCAATGGTATTCAAATCCGGGTTAGTTAAAGTTGTTTAAATACCATATGTATTTTTTCTAAATTTAACTTTACGACTACATTTTTCTGTTGTTGAAAAAGCAGTTCCAATTATTGGCCACTCATCGTACGATGACGCTCGCAACTAAAATGTTTTTGGTTGCAATATCAAAACGCTATTAGTGTTGCATCAAAAAACTTAGTCGAATCTCGAGCGGATTTTTTTTTTCACAAAATGGATTTTGTTGTAACTGCAGTATGACTTCAACAAAAATATATTGATCGAGAAAATGATATTGTCATTCCTAGAATTGTGTGCACATATTGTTGTGACAACAAACTCTTTATCGTGTGAACTAAGTCTTCCCACCGTGTACATTTGATACGATTGATGTTTATACTTCTTTCGTCTCTTCCACGTTAAGTAATTCGGAAATGTACGTCATAAATTACAATTTTCAAATCAAATACATGAAAAAAATGTAATTATAACACCTTGCATGAGAGTGACATCGAAATATATTAGAAGCAAGTATTTTTGAATGTACTTTAATCGTATTTTTCAGATACAATTTTGCCCATTTTCGATTGCAATCCTGCTCGAATCCCTGTACATAGTCCTTTTCTGAACATTAGGAAAAAATGTCTGGAGATAGATACGTTTCCTTGTTTGTCGTTGAAAGTTAATTGAAAACAATATGGTGGCCTCCGACGAGTTTCCTGCAACACTTTGATCATATTGTAAATTTTCAGGTACCCGGACTATGGGTCGTTATGTTTCCTGGCTACCCACGTTTGCAGAGTGTTATTCGTTCAAAATTTATGGCATTAGAACTCAATTCGTACATTTATATCTCATCATAGTTGTTTCATCTCGGTCGAAATACGGCAAGCATTACATTGTATGCGAGCGACCATGGACGCCGAGAAAAAAACATCAGCTAACAAAATACAAACTGTCTCAAAACGAGTGCGATGCGAACTTTAGAAGATTGTATTTATATCGAGGAAGAACAAGAAGACTGTTCGCTAAGAACAATTTATCGTCGTTAGTGCAGGTTAGGAAATGTAATTGTGTACGTTTTGATGAAGTCGCCGTATTAAATAGTCACATAAATAATTATTTGTCATTAGATATTTATCATATATGGATACATCTTCACAAGAAACGTAACTATAAATTGCATAAATGTCGGTTATTATTGGAGAGGTCTTGTAGAAATTCAAAGAAGAAACAAACAAGTGTACTCTGTTTCCATTGATGTGGATGAAAAGGATATGTTCGTTGGGCATTATGTTAATTTGAAAGTAATTGAGACATGACTTGTTGGTGGCATTGTGTTGAATCATTTAAAAAAATATATAGATTGTTTAAGGAATTTCGATATGATTTCTTCCGATTGGTTGTGATTAGCAGCAGTAAAATTATATTGGTCTCGCTGAAGTCCAGAATATATTACGCCCGAACGACTTCCGTAAAGAGAAGTCCTTTCCCAATCTGGACTATAGGTCGAAAAATTTAGCAATTTCTTGCGGCAGTAGCTCAAATTGCGTAATTTATCTGCAAATACGATGAACCTCATCCGATAAATTGAGAAAACAAATCTAGCACTCGGCGGAAAAAAGTTTCACCTCACTAGGAGGAAAGAAAAATCTGAATGCACTCATATGTCTCTTCTTGGACCTAAAAAAACCTAAATTGAGGTTTTTTATTTTACCGAAAGCAAATACTTTTGTACAGAATTTGGAAGCCTGAGAATTAGGCTTAGGGATTGTTTATAATCAAGGATCACACGTTCAGCAATTTAGTGTGAGAGAATCAACACAGGAAGGGGTTCATAAAAGGCATTACTCCTGAAAAAAAAGGGAAAGGGAGCGGATGATGGAGATTTCATTAGTGTTGTGTAAGTACATGGAAGTAATTTATTATAAATTTTAAATAAATAAATAAACCTGGTTGAAAAAAGAACTTGTCAATGTGATATTTTAGGTGATAGCGCCAAAACTTTCACTTCTATCCAAACAAAATGGCTAATGATTTGTGCCCGGCCTGCCTTAATGGTTCAATTTCGACTAGAAGGATCAAAGGAAATAATTGAAAAAGTTTGAAATATGCCGAACAAATTCATTTTATGTCATGTGTTGCTATGGCCGTTTGTGACCCAAAATATGAAGCTTGCTAATTCATTGGCATAATGGCAGAAATTGCGACGTTGAAGGGAATGAAGTGTTGCACAGAGTGAATGTTAAGAAGGCATTATGGAAGTGTAAATGTCTTTATTGTTAGCACAGTGTCCGATGCTGAACTAATGTGCTATAGGATGCTAGGGAAATCATTTGAATGTTTTTATAGCAGGTGTGTGACCTGTTTTGATCTTAGAGACAGAACGGCTGGTAAGAAACATGTCCAAACAACCAGTGAGCAGAAAACATCATATGACGGAGCTCGATTGTGATAATGATGGCTTCTGATTGATTTCACAGCCTTAATAAGAAAATTTACTCAGAAACTGTAAACGCTCATTTGAAAAGTAAACGTTTGTCTCTGTAATGATTGCAGTTGTATTCCTACTTACGACTGTAGAATCATTCAAGGAAAATAGGCATCTCTCTTTGCATAGTAATGTTATCATCAATAACAACGTATCCATGAACTATTCTAAGTCAGTCGATCACACATTTCTGGTAAGTGCTATGGCTTGAAAGGGGGTGAATATCATTGCACTCTTTGCGTCGAGATCGCATTTATTATTCTTGTCCCTGCGTCAGAGCTGTTCCATTTACATAAACATATATGCAGTAAATAAAACCCACTTGAAGCGAATTCTTTCGAACATCTATTTTCAAGAAATTGACAGCTTCATTATTGGTTCCGATGCTTCCCCCCTAAACGCATTGTCTTCTTTTCGCCCCTCATCAACAGCTAATTGCATTTGACAATTGACGGTGGCGCTGCATTTCAGAAGTTCGAAATAAAATTCCTTGCTGTTCGTTCGGAACAGAATTTGTAGTGAGACGATGTTAATAATAAATTTTATATTTATTTGTTCAATTAACATTTGAAGATATTAAGTTTGCTCCTAGATACATCAATTAATTTAAGCCGCTCCATTATTCAATGGTTGTGGAGTATCTTTTTGTATCTAATGTTCTCCGATCAGTGTGTGCTTTTTACTTTGGTCTGTACCATCATTATGACTGGTAACTAAAAAATATGCTAATGAGCTGTAATACTGCACTGCTCTCCAGTACCAATGAGCTGTAATACTGCCCTGCTCTCCAGTGCTAATGAGCTGTAATACTGCACTGCTCTCCAGTGCTAATGAACTGTAATACGGCACTGCTCTCCAGTGCTAATGAGCTGTAATACTGCAATGTTCTCCAGTGCTAATGAACTGTAATACTGCACTGCTCTCCAGTGCTAATGAGCTGTAATACTGAACTGTTCTCCAGTGCTAATGAACTGTAATACTGCACTACTCTCCAGTAACACAGAAGAATCAAAATGCGCTGCATCACACTGCAGTTGTCAGCAAGGAGTAACAATGAAATGTTTGACCCATATAGTGGTCCCGCTGGAAAGTGGTAGTTGTTGCATGGAATCTCACTGACAATTCAGTATAAAGGCTGGTGTGCTTTGAATTGCAACGGGAAAGACGTCATCGGTGCGACCATGGGAAAACATTCAGGTTTTCAACTATATTTTTTCAGTAATAAGTTTTTGTTGCCTTGAAAGACGTTCTTTTCCGTCCTTATTTACTGCTAATGTCCTGTTGCCTTTCGGGTAAATAATAAAGAGAAGGGGATATCCAGCCTCTTCTGGTGACAGGTATTCCTTGCAACAATACCTGGGAAAATATTTAGAGGTATCCTACAATCCCATATTCCATGACCTCGAAGGATCAGCGGTGACAAAGAAGGATCCGTATAGGTGAGTTATATCATTTACCATGTCCACATGACCCACAGCCATGCAGCTCGCAGACTCGATGAAGGCATCCCGTTTGCAGTGACATGAAAATCTTTAAATTTCTAGGCTGATCTTGAGAAACATAACATTTTATTGCAGGAATACGCAGTGAAAAATAATGCTCATATGTCGAAAGCAGGAAAGGTTCCTTGTTTGAAGGGCTTTGCGACCGAGTGCCTACCAGCTTTTATCGGAAGTCTGCTCATCAGGCTCCCGGTAAAAGGAGCAACCGCATCAAGCAATACAGCGAAGATTTGATGAATGATATTCCATCAGCTCGTAGAAAGCATAAACCACAATTTTTTGGCAATGAAAATTTGAGCCCCACCCACTCGCATGTTTTCTTTGTCCAGCACAAGGCACGAGGAGACCCTTAGTACAAATTTGGCCCTCCCCATTCCTACGCTGGTAACGTGAACACCTACGTGCCAATGCCAGGAGAGCCTCGAAAAGGCCAGCAGACCAAGCTTCGACGTGTGGTGGACAATAACCGGCGTGTACTGGATGAACTTTAAATACAGTATATCGGCTGTACATGTGAGACATACGTCAAGGTCTGGTCGTCCTTGACGTATGTCTCACATGTACATGTATCCCTTCTCCCTGATTTTTTTAATGCAAACTGATTGACCTTATACGATTCAACCCGTTACCATATTCTTAACATATTGAATGTGACTTCGATTCGTTATCAGTGATTACAAAATAATATTTATCAACAGGTTTTTCTTCTGTTTACGTTGCTTGATAGACCCTATCGATTCAATCCGTTGTCATTCATGTAGTCTTGTTTTTTAAATCATTATCAAAATTAACTAAATCCTAATAAACAAACCATAATAAAAAGTCTAGCACTATCTGTATACTGCCAAGGTTCTATTTATTTTCCAGTCATTTATTTTTATATCTGACAGGAGTGGATGTGATAAATCCTAAGGACCAGGAAATCTACCTGGTTATTTCCATGGTATAGAGGAGCCCTAACTTGCCTGCATATCTCCTTGAAATCATGTTTAATTTAAGATGCTATCGCGTCAACTTTCTAGAAGTCCTTTTCGTTTCATAGTTTAGATACTATCTGCTTCATCATGCATGAACAATAATTAATTACAACTTATTGACTCTGATACCAACAAACTGAATGTGCTCTATCTTGATTTAAATACTGAAAGAAATTTGAATATTTTAATGAAGATACTTTTAACAGATTAGCCAGCAGGACTAACAATACCAGGGCTACCTTTACTTGTTTCACCAGAACATTAGAGACTAAAAATACCAGGACTACCTTTACTTTATTTAACAAGAACATTAGAAACCAAAAAATACCTGGACAACCATTACTTTGTTTCATCAGAACATTAAAGACTAAAAATACCAGGACTACCATTACTTTGTTCAACTAGAACATTAGAGACCAAAAATCCCAGGACTACCGTTACTTTGTTTCACCAGAATATTAGATTACTATAACATATAGGTTACATTTTTCATTGATTTTTGAAGTTATCAATTTATAAAATCGTTCTAATTAGCTTTAGAGTAAGCTGGCTAACCAAGGACACAAATGATTTAATTCATTTTGAATACTATGAACCTTCCACTCGTTCAGAACTGATGATAGACGTGGAGGAACAATCAGCACCTACTTTTTTTATGAATATATCTTTAAAATTAAAGACAAATATACTGTCAGTATGCCATACGTCGAAACACAATGATTGAAAAGGAATTTAAAAAATATATATGTGATCATTACAACAGCATACGAGCCACAATCCGCTAAAACTAATCAATTCATTAACAATTAAGAAGATATAATCCAATCGCTTTACAACATAAAGGCAAGGTGTTTTATTCTATTTGGAGATTTTATACAAATATCACCCATTAAGATAACGAAAAGAATTCTTCTGTTTCTCGATTTTCTTACGGCCTTTGACTCTGTTCATCATCTAATCTTGTTATCTAATCTGAGGTCTTATGGAACACGATGAAACGCTAGTGATTGGTTCACTTCATATCTGTCCAACCGTAAACAGTACGTAACTGTGAACGGAATTCAACCTACTCTGCTCATTATTAGTCATTATGTTCCTCAAGGTTCTATTTTAGAGGCCCTGCTTTTCTCAATTTTTGTAAACGATACAGTTGACGCATCGTTTTTTTTTCATATGCACTCTCTTTGCAGATGATAATACCTTATCTATTTGCATCATTTCAAACACCATATACGGAATAACTGTCTCAATTAATAAGGAACTCGATCTTGTAAACAAGTGACTACCTGGAAACCGAATTTGAATCATTGGAGAAAACACTAACAACATAATTATCTCATATAGGTGTAAAATCAATGAACCACGCATAACTTTTCTAAACGATGCCATTCATGGAATTTACAACACAAATTCATTGGGGTTCACTTTGATTAAAAACTATCATTCAAAAATCTGAGACAGTATGTCATCTAAATTGTCAAGATCTTATGGCGTTTTTTTGGAAATCAAATAAATTGCTCCCTCAATACGATCCAAAAACCCACTATTACACATTGTTCCAGCCTTTCTTGATTTACGGAATCGATGCTTGGTATTGAACAGATAAAAATGAAGCTGATCAAATATTTGTACTGCAAACGAAATCTTTTGGAGCTATAAATAATACTTAATTCAGTTCTCATAATAGTCATTGTTTCAAAACCATGAATATCCTGAAACTGAAAGATCAATATACCTTCGAAATTGGCCTACGTGCATACAAAACTTTTCACAGAGACTACGATCTAGATATATTCAATTAAATTAGAAAATTATCGGATGTGTACAATCATATTGCAAGAAATTCGAATAACCTTGTAATACCCCGTAATAATAGATACAAAATTTAATTCAGAATCCACTTCAACTGTGTTAGAATTGGGTACTTGCTAACTCTTGTTTACCGTCAGAATGTTTCTCTTTCAGTCCTCGAGTTACGACTGAATGTTATACGTATCACCCTACAAGCCCAAAATTGATTCATTTCCGTTTTTAAAGTTTTTCTCAGTTTCACAATCGTATCTGAATTTGTAACCTTTTTAGCAGGAGATGAATTAACAACTGTACCTCCTTGCGGGGCATTTAAAGTTTTTTTTCCCATGTTAATAGTACTATTTTGTCAATTAATCCTGTTATTTAACTGCCTCCTTGTTGTTTCCGGTTGGTGTCTAGGATTAGTAGTAAATAGGCTCTGTATAGCGTAATAAGTACCTTCAATTCTCTACCTTCAAAATGTCCTACCTGTAGAAAGAAATCATAACCCGTAACCTGTACAAAATTGTGCTAATAAACTGTTTCAAACTGTTCCATACTCTTAAAGAGAGGTTTAGTATCGGTAATCGGATGTTTGGTGAGGCAACTACATCTTTGTATGTGTCGGGCGTGGTGTCTATTAAGTGGCGCAATCCATGCATTGTTCCGTTAGCTGTTGTGGTAGGTAATTTGTACTGGAGAGTGGGAATGAAGAGGAATAGATACATTACGGATGTTACGATTATGATTGATGAAGAACAGTGTGGCTTAGGGAGTTTTAGAGTGTGTGCAGATCAAATTTCTGCACGATGAAGTACGATTGGAAACGACCAACGAATGGGTTGCCAAATTGGCAACGTGGAGGGTTTTTCGTATATAGTGGGTGGGAATTTGTTACGAGCGGGCTAGCGTTTATATGTTTTCAGCAGAGCATGTGTCAGAGTAGGGAGCAAAGTGAGTGCTCGGTTTCCAGTAAAAAGGAAGCTGAGACGGGATTTCGTTCGGTCTCTAATCAGCAGTTTGTTATCTGCATGTATATAATGGGCAGGGATATTATTGTTTACGATGTGTAGGAACAAATTGGCCGAGTCAGTTGTCCTGCGTGAAAGAAACGGTCCTGGTGGCAGAATCAGAAGAAAGATGTGTAGGCTGGTGTCGGAGTTTGGTTCAGTGTGCTAGAGGAGGAAGCAGTTAGATAATAAGAGTACAAGTATAGTAATGAGATGTTCGAGGAATGACGTTGTGATCGGAATCAGTGTTCGCATAAATGAGAATTTATTGCAGTAAATACAATGTTGTGATAGTTGGGCTCTAAGTGGGTGACTGAACTATTGGAAAAAAGTGAACGCAATAGTTAAGGATGAGTGCAAAGTGTTGGATGCAATTAGGCGAGTAATGAGCTGTATTAAACTGACAATGAAAGTAATAAGAAGGCTGTGTGAGGGGACATTGTCTCCACTGTACTCTACGAGACTGAGACTTAGAGGGTGAGAACGGAAGAGAGAAGATGGTTGAATGTTTTCGATTTTGAATCTTTGAGAGGCATGTCCGGAGTGTCGCTGATGCATGGGATCATTGATGACTATTCTCCAATTGAAACAAGGACAGTAATGAAGTTGGATGACAGCGTAGATTGACGTGTTCTAGGACGTCTCGGGCCCCTAGTGGGGCTGGACGACGTTATATTTTGGAAAATGATGAGAGCAGAGTTCAGTTGGTGTAGGATGTATGGATGGATAGCATGAAGCAGGCTCTTGTGATGAAAGACATCAGTGTGAAGCTAACGAAAGCGCGTGCAGTGGATAGGCGGGGGCTTCTTATTATTGAGAAGAGATGAGAGGAGAAACCGATGATCGTGAGTGGGTGACGGTCAGGTAATTATGATGCAGCTGCGGTAAACCTGTGCATGCCGTCGGGCCCTTCTGCTGACACAGCTTTATCTCGGACCTCACTCCTGACTCAAAGTGTATTTCTACGGGATCCTTACCGAACCCTTCCGTGTCAAAGGGTTATTTTTCGACATCAGTGTGGGCGCATGAGGTGGCCCCTTGCCTTCAACCATACTCCTTCTTGGTAAAATGGCCTTCTGCATGACTCTTAACTTGTATTAAATGTCGTTCACTTCCATGAAGTTTGGATGGCGTTCGTTAGATGTTGTTAGATGTCGTTAGATGTCGTTAGATGTCGTTAGATGTCGTTCTCCTCTATGAAGTTTGGAATTTGCTTATATTCTTGATGAACACATTACATCGCCGGATTGAATCAAAAAATTGTAAATATCGTAGGGTATAACTTCGTATCCAGTATACGATGAAATGATGCGTTCTCAGTCCTTGCCCGACAACTTTGAACGTTCGACAATCGTGCGATTACAATAACTATTGTTGTCGCGTTCTCAACCCAAAGTTTTCCATTGTTTGATATAATTGTATATTATAAGTTAACACAATTCACTGTAGCCTGGGTGGTTGATAAGATCACGAGGATGATGTCAGCACCGTGCAGTGTGAAAATGGCGTTCAGGGGTAGAATATAATGTTGGGTTAACTCGAGACGGTGTTAAGTTCAAGCGCTGGCGATCCTAGTACAGGTATGACCACGACAACCTGAATTCAAGAAGCACACTCCCACACAGCATTAACAAAGCGTTCAAATCGTTTCTATTTGCACTTTTTTATAATCAACACTGACCCATTTGCGGTAGCAACATTAGGTATGTACAACAACCGTAGATGAACACAAGCGTTTGACAAAGATAGGGAGGGCTTCCGTAGCATCAGTCGAACAATCTGGCCCAGCCAGTCAATTCCTTACCAGGATTTATCATTTTCTTAACATTATTCTGATGGTAACGCTCTCTGAGGTCGACAAACTCCCAGCAATGACTTATTGATTTGGTCCACTTCTACTTACCTTTCTATAACGACATAAAATACTTATTCGCTCTGTAGTTCCACACCTGATTATCCTACTGGGCTTGCCGCGATGCAACAATGCTGCAGCGTTAAAATTCCCTAGCAAACGGATTTATTCAGATGAGTCTGTCGGAGCTGTTGCTGCATAAGACAGGCTGAAAACTACATACTCATTTTTGTTACAATAAGAGAATGAGCAGTAAACAAAAATTAGATGCATTCAAACTAATAATATAATTATTATTCAACCATTTTGTTCTATCGTCTTGTGACATTTTATCAATTCTTCTTCGGAAAAAGGGACATTTTAGTCAGCGAAACGAATGTGTTGCAGGATTTCCCCACAGTTCCTCTCTACCAAGTGACCGGGACGTACTTTGCGGGAAAAAAATATAATTGACAATACTTATTTTATATTCTAGATTAACTGAGACAGTATTAAAATTAGAAACACATATACATAGAGTCGGCAAATGGTTTATTCTAACGTATTGCAAACGTTGGTCGATGACATGCTAAGGTTGAAATTGACGACATAAATTAAATTGAAAGAAGAATTACACATCAACAAACGATAAGCACTCAATATGAAAAGGTTGTGAGGGACTCATGAAGAGGTTGTGAGGGAGTCTGAGGTGAAGCAATCGAAAGAGGTTCATTGACTAGATTGTTTACAATAAGTGGAAACCCAGAACCAAATTGAGACGAATGAGTTTCCGGAAAAGACTATGTTATTGTAGGAAACCGACCTACTAAAAACATTACCTAAGTTGTCAGCTGCATTGTCCAAGTTTCAGTGAACTTTCCCTAACACATTGTCTTCTTGCGCAGCTATTCAGCAGTTAATTGCGTTTGACAATGGCCGATGAGAAAAGTACGCCTAACTTCAGTTGGATTACAGAAGTTCTAATTAAACGTTCTGCTGCCCGTTTCAATTTTTCCGGTGTGATTCAACGTTTACAATTTGATGTTAGGGAGGTCATGCATGATCGTACTGTGGAACACAGGACACTTCAGACCGAGGCATTCAGAACTCCTCCTTAGACGCTTTCAGATAACTTTTCCCTTGCATGCCACGGCTGGAACCCGTCACTTTGCTGACATCAAATTCGTAACAGTTTTCGCTACTGTAAACAAAAAGTACAAATTTAAAATCCGAATGATGTGCTCGATGAGCACTGTTTGTGAAACAGTATTCATCAGTATCTGGAAAACTAGGCAGATCATAGTGTTTATGTGTTTATTTTGAATTCTTCTTTCTACTCTCAATGTTTGTACCTCTCGTGTTCCAATTCCCTGAATGTACATGGATGGGCATGCTTGTCACAAACTTGTGTACCGTGGTCGGATGCGGTACTCTTATTGTCTGTCCGTTTGATCTTAGACTGCGTAATTCCCCTGTTGATCGGAATATTTCAATTACCATGTTGCCTAGTATTCATCATGCAACCATCAAGAGCATAAACAAATAATGTTATTAGTTTTATTATTATTATTACAGCATGAATTTGCACGGACAACGCCACAAATATTTAAATAAAACGAAACAAATCTGAGGGCCGACTAAGGTCAAATAAATAGACCTAAAGCAAGTTGCTTAGTGTGAGATGACTTCAGTTCTTCATACTCTTACATTAAATAAATCCATTCATAACAGCAAGCCGTAAATTCGCGATGAAGTTTGTTATACATGAACATCATTTAGAAACGCAAAGTATTAAATATTTATTCGTGTTCTCGAATTTGTAATTTAATAGATTACGCTCACATTACCCGTATGTGAGAAGAAGCAAATTCCGAATTTGCGACTTCGCACGTATGGGTAATGAAGAGTCGGAATTCCGACGCTTGTTAATTTTTTTTTATCCGTCAGATATGTTACTAATTAGGGAGAGCATGTTGGAACTATACATTGGGGATACTACAAATTAAATCAAAAACTAGGATCCCTACGCAGCTCAACGTGAAGCAACAGGACACACTTATGTCTTCTCAGGATACCTAGTCATAGTGACTTTATTGTGTACTCAACTCGAAGTGCTCGATGGAAGTTCCGTCTTAATTAGTGTATTTTGGCTACTCTAGCAGCTAGTTAAAGACCGCTTATCTCGGGTGCACAAAGGCGGCTGGTTAAGTACCGCAGGTCTCGTCTTGACTGCTGGGAGGGGGTACCAAACTAATTGTTGAATTAGTGACTGATGCAGAATGCAAAAACAAGGCTGAATCTATCAGATTGAGGGTGGCCAACAGCATGATGCATCCACCACTCCTATCATGCCGTCACACACGTGCAAAAACTTAGCTTTTTTGAACAGAGGGCCCCTACAGGCGCCGCAATTTGGATAATTATTTTTCACAGTCGCAAAACAGACACAGAATGAATATTGCTATTGATCCCTAATAGCTTTCAATGCTAACAATAGCCTCTGGAAGCGGAACTGTAATGGGAGGATTTGAATTTGCGGATTATGACTGGAGGTATGGGTGCACTGGTATCATCGAGCCGCAGAGCCTCAGTCCCATAAGTAAAGATCCATCCCCCTCATCTGCTTCCAATTGGGTTCGGTCAATAGGGTCTGTGACGCAAAGATCCATTTGTGATGGACAGAGAAACTATACTAATATTGATAAATATATTCCTCTTGTTTCACTGCCCAACTTTCCGTTATGTCGGTGCGCATCACACGCAATGATCATTTTTGATAAAATCGAGCATTAAAACAATTTCTATGAATATGGAATTAACCTCACGAATAACATCACGAATGCATTTTGATTTAAATTAGTTTTTTATTGAGAAAAGTAATCTTTACAGGTTATGTGACTCAATCTGGCAGGAATAATAAATAAATAGAAACCATCACAATTGAAGACTTAACAAGATCCATACGCTCAGCTCAGATGATAATATGTTGGTGTAGAGTAGTATTTTTTATCATTTTAGTCGACGTTGAAGTATATTGGTTTTTGCATGATCTTATTCATAGTCACTTGTGAAAACCAAATTGAAGACTCTTTTTATCGGATGATAGTCTCCATAACTTGCAGTTGGACGAATGTTATTCGGGGATAAACATCAACGATATGAGAAATATTACTGAAAAATGGAATATTGAAAACTTCAATGCTTTGATTGGTGTCCTGAGCAATCGTTGTTATTAGGAATCGGTTTGTTGATATTTTACGTGTAAATGATTTTACTAATAGTCCTTCTAATGCTAAATGATTTGGGCCTTGAGTCACTCGACTAAAAACTTTTGTGACAAATCAAGGCTCAAATAATATGGTGCATAAATTGCTCGTATGAAATATTTTATGCTCGCTGTTGCGATACTGTGTTTTTTTCAGTTTCAATTTTATGTGAAGACAAAAATTACCATGAAGTTGGAACTCACAGCACGAATGTTTTTGAATTCAATTAAGAATTTAAAAGACTAAAACTATCATCAATGAAACCTCATATGGAACTGGGATCAATATCTTGATCGAGGACCATTAACATTCTATGTATATGTTTATCCGTAGCCCAACAAGGTACCAGGTACCGTAGCTCTACATGGTACCACACATTCGAACATCATCAATAATCTTCTCGAATTTCAATTACAGACAGTTTCACCCCGGTTCGTATCAGTTATGAAGGAGGCGGCATATTGGCCGACTGATGGATGATTCTTCGGAAGGCAAAGAAGGTGACGAGCCTAAAATCTGGCGGTTATCAGCTCAAAATTTCCATGTTCCTTTTCATGGATTTTTAACATTGACTAAACTAATTCCATGTTCTCACAGCATTATCAATAAAGAACTCGGGTAATAGTCCTCAGTGCAGAAAGGCATCGGACTGTCTGCACTCATCGATCAGGGTACATTTTTCGTCCCAAAGGCGTTTATTAACCATCTGGGGACGTATCAAACCGCAAGTCATGTATGCTCTGATTCAAATACCTGAGCAGTTGTACCAAGGTAATCAAATATTAAATCTAAATTGGTGAACTGCAGTGTATATTTATCAACACGAGAATTAGACGCGTTGCCCACACCGTGGTTTTGTGCAGAGATTCGGTTGTAGAACCGTGCAGGGTTTCTTACAATATCTGTTCAGACGTTTGTTATTTCCGTCAGTGATGAACACGACGTAACTGTTTTCCTCTGTTACGAAGTAAAAATATTTGGTAACATCAACACACTTATTTTTCTCCTTATCAAATGATTTTATCGGTGCTGATTTGACTGTTGATAAGAAACTGTTATTAACTGATATCATGTTAAATCTTCAATTGCGCTGATTTCCAATATCTTTGGTTATTGCTGCCGTCACCAATTACACAATGGGTATTGATTAATTTGGTAACTCTGGAATACCATTTCAAACCAAAATGTATTCCGGATGTTACTCTAAAATGTCTGCATTAATTAGGTTGATTCAACATTCATTCAAAATGTTTACAATTTTTAATTTAACATCTAGAAAGGAAACTGATTACATTGTGACTTTATGAAGGCACCATCTAGTAAATGCATATCGACTAACGAACAGTTGAGCAGAAAATCGAAAGAAATATACTGAACAAATATATGAATATTTGCTATTACATCAGGAACGGGTCTTTCTCAGTCCATCAGGAACGGGTCGTTGTTAGACCATTATGAACGGGTTTTGTTCGTCCATCAGAAACGGGTCATTATTTGTCCATCAAAAACGGGCTTGTGCGTCATAGATCCTGCTGTTCATACCCATCAGGAAGAAGGTTGGGAGGGAGATCATTACTCATGGGTCTGGGTGTCCTGGGCTTGATAGCCCTTGCCGCCACTCATGCATTGTCAGGCCACTCCAGTTCCGCTTGCAGAGGCTCTTCTTAGCACTAACTTCTATGTGGCATCAATTTAATTGACATTTTGTACGCGTTTGACTGCTGTTAGAAGTACTGCTATGTTAACTCTAAAAAACACATGTTCTTACTAACTTGTATAGCCACATAGTGATTAACACTTAGTCTTATCTGTTACAGTCGTTTAGTTCAATCCTATGTGAATACTGTTCTTTTATAATACTGTTCTCTTATATACTGTTCTTTTATATGTTCCCTCTTACGTCATAATACAAAGAAACTCCTTCTCGGCTGTCGACATCATAAACACAGACATGCATATATTCTTAGTGTAACGGGGAACAAATGTGTGCGCTCATCGTGAATGGAAGAAATCTTCAATTTAGTCAGAAAACATTTTGGGAAACGCTGTCTCAATAGGACTTCAAAGGGCGTAATACACCAGTTTTTTTTTCAGTCGGAACCTCAGCAGTCGGGACTCCTCATTTCAGTCGGAAAAAAAATAGGCGATGAGTCTTCTGGTTGTGTTAATACAGTGACATAACTTAAAAGAGGTAATCCAACTGCATACAATTTCTAGAAGGCGATAATTCCTGAATGGACGGCCTGGTGTATCACGGCATGTAGTGACCCAAAACGAGCCAAAAACACCTCATAAATATCACTATCAGGGGTGCACTTTCTAATGGTGCCCGATGTTATATTTAATTTATAATAAACAACTGCTTAGAATTAATTGCAAATCCTCCTCTATCAATTCATCAAAATTTTGCTACAATAACGTCGCATATTTCGGCATTCGTGATTATTAAAATTAAAGTGTGTAGTGGACAGACCAAAATCATATATTGTGTCGACTGGTTGTTTAATCGTGATTCGATTAAGAGTAACAATTGGAATTCCTTCATGTTGCGTTGTACTGAAGAAGCGCATGATGTATTGTATTACGACACATATTTTTTCATTGTAAACGGTGGCCTCGGAAACGCCAGAAAATGCTCTTAAATATTGCGGGCGAAGGAAATTGCTCGCGAAGACACCGATAATTTTTGTCAAGTTTATATAGTAATTATACTATGCTAATGAAATTAAACTATGTTTGAAATAAGTAATGTACGTGAATCATATTAGAGTGCATGATAATCATATATCAGCCGGTGTTATATCATTGTGTGGGATATGCCTGTCATATAGTAATCTGCCAATTTTCTGTATCATTAATAATTGAACAGTTAATGTTATTTTTGTAACTATAGTTTCTTAAATCTTGCAACAAAGGAATAATTATATTTATTTTGGTAGAGCACCTATTCAAATACTATTTTCCTTTTTAGAAGTCATTGAAAGTCTCGAAAAGTTTGATCTCATGGGGCACTTTGGGGAGAAGCGGAGCATCTGTAAGATGGCTGGAAAGAGGGAAGTTAGTGCCTGTATAAATGCTATTGATGATGTTTTCATTAGTATTCCGAATGTTCCGTAACTTATCTACTAAGAAAAATCTGTTACACGATCATATGAATAATTAGCATATCATCACACAAAAAAAAATCAGTATTTTGAACACGAATTCGATCGGTTATTGATGATTATGTTTAGTCATGCAGGACTATTAAACATATATGATAGCACGGCATCGCTGCCACTGAATTTTTTCATTTTTTTAAATTCAGTTATCCAAGTTGTGAAGAACGCAATTCATGAATGCTAAATCTAACCTTAAACTGTTACCGTCAAATATTGGTAAACTCAATAATATTTGATTCCATATTTTCAGACACTGCAATAGTGTTTGCAAATAATAGCAACATCTTCAATTCAATTCAGTGCATCAGTAACCAACAGATTAAAATTACCATAATTAGAATGTAAAGTTTGCAGTTATTCTTGACTATTGTGTTGGCTTTTCTCAAAATTGCATTAATAAAAAAAAAATCTGACACTGACACGATTGGCATGTAGTGTCAACTGTCAACATAGGCAAACCTCAATATCTTACCTAAATGGGATTGGTATGCCAATTTATTTTGCATCGCCCACTCTTGAACGAGGATATCCTCTCCGTTTGATAATAAAGTGGTTTCCAAATAAGTTAAACCCTACAGGACTATAAGCAACTTTGAAAAATGTTGTATTTAATTGACTGTACATGTTAATTTTTGGTTCAACTTGTTAGTTTTTTTTCTTGAAAATTCAAAGATGTGTTCCACCATATGAAGAATCCCTCCCCTGTAAACGACCATGCTTTGAGATTACAATGATCAAAGAAGCTAGTGAAGCCCCAGAGATTTCGTGTGCTGTTGAGGTCGTGTTCTGTCTTCCAAACGGGACATGAAATATTAAGGCAATCTCCCGGTGTCTGAAGCAGGAGGGCGGCCCGTTGCATGGAGAAAAAAAAAACTTAACTTCAACACAATTATCAACTTTCTCACTAACCCTGTCTAAATAACTGAACAGTTTGAGGAAGAGTAATACATTGAAAAAACAGTATAAGCGTAAAAGCATTTCGGAAAGAGGTGCTTCACTTTTCAACTTTGTATCATAGCAATAAAACTGTTCGCTAGTTCGAAACCCATATTATCATGCATTAAAATGGCAATTTTATGAGGCATCAGACACTCAGATTAACTGCGACACGACTAGCACGATTTACGAAGAGGGAACTGAGTGATCGAATGGAATGGGAAAAATATTTAGACACATTCGATTCAATATCCTGTACCAATTGATCGTCGCCCAAAATCGGAATACAGGCATGGAATTTCACTCTTAATAGTTCGTTATTCCGTTTTAATTGAATCCTAATTATTTAGAGAGTCACATAATGAACCGGCATTATTCACATTCAGAAATGTCCAAATACCTCAGCTAATCTGAATTTGTGCATTCCGCGTGAGAAAAAGTGTTCCTCATGTGATGAATCTCAAAAATTGTTTGGTGCTTATTTTCGAATATTTGCCAACAATCTGCAAGGCTGGAGATTTCAATGAAGGTTTTACATACTTTTGTGCTTAACAATATATGTTCCTCTAGACAACCGATGGATGAGAGTCGTATCCATTCAACGCCAAAGAAAAAAACTCATGGAGGAATAAAATATTCTACTCGCATTTAATTTGAGAGCACAATTCTATACTTTAAGGATCAAGTTGTTGCCAAATGCAGTCCTGTTATTGTGTGTGCAATGTGTTAATTGAAGTGTTCATTGAAAATTACTATTTTCCAGTAGTTATAATGTACTCTTATATCGAAGGCTTGAGCAAGTTCAAGCAATTTCCTCGATAACTATTTGCTTGCATCGTTTTCTTGATCAAAAAATTGTATTGAGGAGGTTACAGTCAATCACATAAGAGGTTTATTGCATGAAAGTTAGCGATGCGCTTCAACTGTATACTGAAGATTTTATATTAGGTTAAATCTTCGTTCACTTCGGTTGAGCAAATTTGTAAGTGGAGGAAATCGTGATTAAAAACTAATATTGAACGATCATTTATGTAACTTTAATATATTGTTGCAGTTGACAGCTAAACTGGGCGACTATCCACAATCTCTGGCACCATTATATTATCATTGACAAATCCTCAAAACTGATTCACTATTCTGTCCCGACTACTCTCTGATTCTTCCCCTCCGCGAAGTGCGTCAACTTGGGTGGGGCTGCTGGAGCAAAATAATGGAAGCTCTTAATTGAATGAGACCTAGCAAATGGCGACCAACATTAAGAAGCCATGGCCCTTCCCATCAAGATAACGCGACTAGACAAGACGAGAGGTTTTTTGGTCAGCTAATGACATTAAGTCCTCGTATTATTTCAGATGGGATTGACCATGATGAATTATTCTTTTCCGCAACAGAGAGTATGAAGACTTAATTGTCTGCTGGTGTTTTCCGGTAAATAATGATCTTTCCAGACACAACACAATAAAAAAAATAGTAACACAACATATATATTTTTCATATGTTTGGAAATTTCCAGAAATAGGATAGCATTGTGCGCAACTTGCTTATTTCCTCCATAACATTGTTGATGAATAAATGTTGAATGAATTTCCATTTTTTTGAAGCGAAAAACATGTCAACTTTCAGAACTATGAAACCCAGTCCTGGTGTGTAGGGAATATAGACATTTAAAGACGTCTGACTAAGTTGTTGAAATAACTTCTTCAATAATCGAAAACAAATATTTGATAAATTGGTAGATAATGGTAGTCAATAACGCCTTATTATCATATCCATATCCATGTACATGCAAATGATTTTACTGTTAATGAATTAGTATGAGATTATATGTAAGATCTGGACAGCCAAACTGTCCCCCAACTGGTCGCATGATTCTGTCGAGGGGTCTTTCGTATTTCACCGACGACTAACTGTCTACTTTCCTCGCTCCATCAAGGAACAAAAGAATGTAGAAAATTGCTACTTACGAGGAATATTTACTCATTTAAGCAATTAGACTACCGTCAAAGTCGGCACAATTCCTGCTATTCCTAAAGCCAGGACCATTAACTCAAAGCAACAATTCCATTATGCAAATCCAAGCTCTGGATTCACCCTTATAATTTATTTGTTGGGAATATATGCTAGCCCTGGACAACATGAATGCATTTGCGTGAAGGTACTAGCGCATGCATGCTAATTGATTGATCAGGAAAAACAATGGAAAAATGAAATGCAGTCTGATGTAAAAATATAATTTCATGTTAATACAATTTTATGAATTGGGACAATGAAAACTAACTGAAAAGACTAGAGAAATAAACGTTACAAATTTAGGTGTACCTTGCACAAATTTGGGGAAAATCGAACGCACACGACCATTGAGATTTCAGGATGACTGGCGTAGTGCCTCCTTCTTATTGACTTGGAGAACCAGATTCGATAAAGAAAGGTTTCCCACTCTAATTTTTCATGATTCGTTATGGCATTAATGTCAAGCACTTTTTGCCCACTGTAACCCAGTTATATTGCGATAATATAAACAATGCATTGAATCCCAGTGCGCCAATGGAAAATGTGTTTCGTAAATAAAAAGATGTGAAAAGAAGCTGAACATATTGCCCTGCGAACGGAGAACTTCTTCTGAGTGCTAACTCCATTTCCGGTAAATTTCGAGCCCGGTTAATTTAGTAATTATATTATCTATGTTAAGAATAGCCTTTGCAAACTACGCGGAAATTCCATGGCATTCAACATTATTTTGTGTTTATGAAAAATAATGAAGAAGGTATCCGAACTAAAAAAATACTTCCTTGATGTTGTTGGCCATCAGTTCCTCATCCAATGAAATTTTCGTAAGCTCATTACCTTTCATGTGGCAATGACCCAAACATTAAACACTTAGATAACACTTACAAAAATCCTGGCGATATATTGCCCCAATGTTCAACTTTAATGCAGTAACATCCATGTGTATGCTCGTCGCAATCTTAATTTCTGCACCGGCTTAGCTAATAAGAAATGCCTCACCATTAGTGAGGAGTTGGCTCCTGCATTCAAAATGCAGCGGAAGGCCCGCTATCTTCAGCACGCCTCAGGGCTTTTAAAAGTGTCGCACTCGCAACAGACAAAGGTCGGTAGGCGCCTCTTAATGAGGAGAAGTGGTAGCGGAACTTAGAGGGGGGCGTCAGACTTGGAGTTTGGTGTTGGGTATTAAACGTACACAAATAAAAAAAAATCACTGCTTCAACTTTGACCACTATAATGTTTACCGGGGTTGGTAAGACGACTTGCATTGAATTTATAAGCAATTTTAATCGAACGGGCATGATAAAAGTTGTCGAATAGTCATTATTTGAAGTTTTGGGTTCGCATGAAATCTGTATGAGAAAGAGATACTATCATAGGAAAAATGAATGACAATCAAAACAAACGATGTAATTTGCATAAGAAATGGATGAAATTTGCTAGATCAAAATTGTAAGTGTGAATCAAAACTGCATAGGAGAGATTAAAATGTAGAGCGGAGTTGAGAGGATGGATATGATTATATCCTAAATCGATGAAAAAGTAACATATTTATGCATGAAAAGATTATCAATAATATGTCATTCTTGGTTAGAAAAGGTTAGGTTAAGATGATTAGTTCTTTTCACAGGGTCGCTATCCCTGGCGCTAAATTCTTTTATTGCTAACGTCAGATCAAGCACTATCATCTCCGCCAACTGCCTTATCAGCCCCAAGTTGTTCCGACTACCTACCTACGGTACCATTTTTTAACAGCGAACATTCATAGCGTTCCTCAGTCACACCAGCCACTTCTAAGTGTCTAAACTGCAAACGGATCACTAACATTTATAAAAGTAAGACGTGCGGGAATAAGCATCTAGTAAAGACGTGCAAGCGGATAACATAATTGAGATGAACATTAACTTGTTGAAGAATTTTAACATTACCACTCTACATAAATCCGATAAAATAGATCTCCAAGATGACAATAAACCGGACCCAAATCCAGTGTCGAAAGGTAAAACCTACGAATATTTTGATCATTACATCCAATTAAGAGTATTTTATACCCAACATTCCATGAAATTTAGCGAATTAATATTAAATACAGAAATAATCCTATGATAACCAAACGAAAAATACACCGACAGCTATAAAATTGCTAAATAAGATTCGCTACTCTACCCAAACCGACAATGATTAACTATTATATACGGTGTATCCTACCACACCCAGATGATAAATCATACTCCAGTATCCCACGTGATCTGTTACATGACTAAGATCGTATACAAATATCATAACAGACATACCGAAAAATCTGACATCCAGAACTGAGTTAATGTAAAAAATGTTAGTTTTACCACGATACTTGTTCAAATATATAACAAATTCCTAGACCTAACTGATGCTATGCCTCTAGTAGTACAAATCCAAGCCGCACTGTGTCAATACAACGAACTCTAGAATGCTTTATTAAGTCACTTTTCAGCAATCTACCACTGATATATAACAAAATTAGAGGCAACATCCAGTCATGATACGTTACCACCGACGTGCCATGCATCTGTTTAGTCCATCGTCTCTGAACAGCCTCGAGGAAAGTCACATCCTGGATATAATCATGAATCTATACACATGTACAGTGGCTATGAATGAGCTTGACATGAGTGTCAACGAGTGTGACCATAAAAAGCTAGGCTTCTGCTCACTAACAACGTAAGTAAATCACTATAACGATTAGCAGCTTGTCGGATAACCTCTCTAACAAATCTATGGAACTTAAGACCGACGGCCACAAGAACTTTCAAAAGTCACGTCGAACTTGGGACGAAGTCCAAATGAGCGCCAAAGTGTAAACCACCTCCATCAAGGAAATCATCTTCTAAAACGTTACACTATACGCTTGCTAGCTTCAATAATAATATTCCACAAAGATGCAGTACGGACTTACACCTCTTAAACTTACATTCCTATGATTAGCGTGGAAAAAAAATACAACAATAATAACTATAAAAAATAGTAAAATAAGTTGCTCTACTCTGCTATAATTCACATTAGAATGTAATACATTATGGTAACCATCATAGTAAATCGGTCTACTTACACAAATAGACGAAAAAGCAACAAGCTTTTGCCTTGTGTATTCTCTAACTCTCTTAAACATTGTAAAACGGTCCTCCACTAAACATATAATAACCTAACAGCAAGACCGAGTTTGTAACTAGTGGGATCTTCTATATTTATAATAACGACGTCAAACATTGTACCAGGTTGTAAGAAGATAAAAAAAAATATATATATATACAGCTTGTAACTAAATTATACCTGAAATAATGTTTTACAAAGCAGATACAACCGTAATATTTAAAAAATTGTATAAAAAAAAAATACCCTGCATCGAAGATTGAAACTGTACAGAGAACATACAAAATTGAACGAAACTATACAAAAACGCTCGAGTCATACCAAAGCAAGAAGATTAATTCTCTACCATACCCAAAATATACATCAAAAGTCCGTGACGAAAAAGAAAAAAGTAACATATAACCACACAAATAACTAATTTCAATATGATACCAAAAAATGCGGGCAACATAACTGAAACCTTTAGTAAATGAAATGGAATA
>SDVV010000729.1:0-29326 GCA_016164225.1 Gammarus roeselii
TATATATATATACTTTAGATTCCGAATCTGAATTCTATATATTTGATGTAGTTATCGGTTGCTTGGAAAATATTTGAAATTACCGGTGTGGATAGGAAAAAATTCCCAAAATTTCAATATCTTGTAAATTAGATTCACTAAATAAAATTTGACTCTAGATTCCTTTTTCACCGAGGTCGAAAACAATCTACTAGAAGGTTGAATTCTATTTTTTGGGAAATTATAATTGCATTCAAAGTTTTTCAGTTTACCATGCAAGAACCGTGAACTATTGACAAAATTAAGATCTACTGCGTCCTCTATTTCGTTCCAATAAATTCCTAATTGTTATAAATAAATAAATTCCAAAATTAAAACATTTAGATTTTAACATACCTATATATTTTTTTCATTATAACATTTAACAGTCCCCCTCTGCATTCCTGGACCAGTCGAATATTTTACAGCCTCTGCACATGATGTTTAAAGTCTCGAAGGTCTTGATTACTTCGATCGAACGCCTAACGTCATTCGACTTCACAGTATGTGCACACGAGGAGTGTGTGTGTGCATTGGAACTTCTCGTGAGTCAGAACTTTTTGCGGAACAGCTGATCGATGTAAACAAACTTCTTTGGTTGTTGTTTTCGTTAACAGTGCATGCACATCATTCGCAAAATCAGGTAAAACAACTATAACTGAACTATCAAATAATAATAATGCCTGGATCCAATTGATAATATGTAATACGGCATTATCTGAGCTACGTGTTAGAATTGGGTTATGCCTTTGCTATATTTTGAGGTAATTAAACAACCTCATACTGTCCTCAAAGTGCTCGTTTATCAGAAGTCTCTCCAGATCTATTATGAAAAGTTGTCCTCACGCCGATCCGTTGAACGAAAAAAGTGCGGCAATGATCGAGACTCATGCAGTTTTAGCCCGAAGCCTGATGAATTTGAACTACGTGTGCACTGGGCCTAACATTTCCATTTATCACTGCGTGAACACTCATTACAATATGAGCGAAGTTTTTTTATGGTTTAATTCACTTACGGATATTTTAGTACCACGAACGCTTTCACACTTCCTGAAAAAGTCATTAATAGGAATTCCGGTCTGACAAACAAGAGGCAAAACACTTAAATTTTTATCTTGGAAAGGTAACTCGGGACTTTGATCCATCATACCCCATAATGAAACACTTTGGAACACTTTGAAACCCTTTATTACACATCTGTTTACAATTTTTGTATTACAAATCAACATGAACCCAGCAGAATATAAATCTGGTAACATGTTTAAAAAGATTTTAAACAAATTTTATACACAGAAACAGAATGTGGACCCGGAGAAGCAAAAATTCTTTAAGGGCAACCTACCTAGATCTAAACCTATCCTAACAGTTACCTAACTCAAGTGGTATGTCTAAAGTTCTAGACAAGTATCGAAAACCACAATAATATTGAAGAAAAAATAAAGATAACATTATTCACAATGAATTTGATACGAAAAAGCTCAGACAACTGTATTAATAATGTGAAACAAAATATTGTTTGAGATCGAATTTAAAAGTAAATAATGAAGTAGAAGATTCGAATATATTTGGAATGGAATTCCACAATTTGACACCCTTATAGACAATGGAGAATTGCGATTTGGCTTTACTAAGCCATGTTATACTGATTGACTCTCGAATTCTTGTTGAGTGGGAATTTACATCGACTGGTGCTGTATATATTCCTGGAGATGCATATCATGGTCAAGATGAACAGTTTTATACATTTATACAAGTATTTGGAAGCTATAGACAGCATCAATTTGAAGAAAATTCATCGATTTGAAATAACTACTTGTGTCTCCGGTATAAGGGAGGTTATTTCTGACTCTACAAGCTTTCTTTTGCATGACTACCATTTTACCCGTTACATTTTTATGGCTTGCAAACCAAGCTTCAATTTCATAGAAGAAATAGGGTTCAACTAGGGAAAAATAAACTATTTGAAAACTTCTGAAGGAAGAAAATATTTTAACTTATACAATATACCAATTGATTTGCCTAGTTTAGTTGAAATATAATGTTCATGATTTTTGAATGTAATATGAGGGTAGAGATGCATGTCGAGAAACCTAATGTGATTCACTTCACTGATATTAGCATTTTTCATTTATAACGTGGGAATATCAATGAAACGATTGTATGCGAATGTAATAAATTTTGTTTTATCAACATTCGTGCAAATTTTATTTGTGTCGAGCCAATCATTTACAGATATAAATTCATTTTTTACTTTAATCGCTATATCCATATCCGTTTTTGAAAATGAGGCTGACAAAGTACTATCATTGGCAAATAGGATGTATTTGAATCGATTTGAGGTATTTGCAAGATCATTTATGAAGAGTAGAAACAATGGTGGTCCTAAGATTTAGCCTTGAAAGATCCCATGAATGATATTAAGAAGATTTGATTTTCAGTAATTTATTACAGTGTATTATTGTCTATTGAAGAAGTATGATCGAAACCAATCCAAAGCTAGTCCTCGTTATTTTACTCCATAGAAGCGTAACTTGGATAGTAAAATATTATGATCAACGCTATCGAATGCCTCAATCTGAATCTAAATTTTGATACAAAAAAATCATTTGGTCTAATATTGCTTGCACTGTTGAATTTTTGCTCCCAAACCCATATTGACCACGATGAAGAATCTCTCGTTGCTCTAAATAATTATACAGTTGGTTGTACGCTATTTTTTCGAATATTTTACTAAACATCGGCAATATTGAAATAGGTCGATAAATACTGATAGTCTCTACTTCACAAGTTTTGGGAATTGGGATGACTCTCGCCATTTTAAGAGCCTGAGGAAATATACCTGATTCGAATGATCTATTTATTATTGATGCAGAAACAGGAGACACAATATCAAACACGAATTTCATAACTTTAACAAGTACCGAGTTTATTTCACACTTCTTGTCCTTAAGAGACATAATAGAATTCCCTTCATCTTGTGGTATTATCGCTTTAAGAAAGAAAGAATTAGGGTAATCACCTTGCATGTAATGTAATGGATTAAAAGGGCTATCGTTACAAGATTCAGCAATTGACTTACCAATACTAACAAAAAAATCATTAAATACGTTGGCAATATCAACATCGTTTCCGTATCTAATGTCATTGTACATAATAGTTTTAATAGCGTCTTTCTTTTTATTTGTTCCGGAAGGGCGGAGAATTTTATTAATTATGATCCAGGTTGCCTCTTTGTTATCTTTAAAGTTGTTAAACTTATCTTCGAAATATTGTATTTTAGATACTCATATTTGATTTGTAACATAAGTACTGAACATTTTAAACTCTCGTTTGGGTATTTATTTTGCATGTATAATATATAATATGCTTATCTTTTCCTAATATTTGAAAAAACTGCACTTGTGATTCGTGGTTTCTGCTCAAATTTTTGAGACATAGTTTTCGTTTTGATAGGACAGCAATTATTGTAAGTTGAGTATAGTATATCAGAAAAGTGTTCAATGGCATCGTCAGGATTTCTATTATCCTTAATGTTTTGAAAATTATGCTTACTCAAGTTAAATTGCATTGCTTTCAAAGATTCCTCGGTAATATTTCTGTACTTTAGGGATTTATTTCCAAGATTTGGTATAGCACTTCCTTTTTATTAAAAAAAACAGCAGGTGATCCGAAATATCTGACAGTATTATTCCAGAGAGGAACTCATGAGGGGAAGTTGTGAATATGTTGTCAATTAGTGTACATGTAGCTGGATTTTTAGATTTTCGAGTAGGCTTAGTAATCAGTGAAATAAGGGATAAAGTATTCAAACAGTTGGTAATATATAAAGTTCCGGCACCATTGTCGGAGTTGAGAAGATTGAAGTTGAAATCATTATACAAAATAACGTCGTTCTTGTTGATATCGCCAGTTTGCATAACAAAATCTTAAAGAGAGTCTGTAAAACTCTTAGAATTGGCTGAGGGTGGCTTTTAAATGGTACCTATAATTAGTTTCTTCGGTTCGTAGCATATTATGAGAAATAAAGATTCAATAAAAGGTAGGTACACGAAAATACGCGAGAGTTTCTGAACTTTAAAGCAGTCACGAACATAAAGAGGCACTCCTTCACCACGCGTACCGTTGATCCTCAAGAAATGAAATGACTGGTAGTTTCCAAAGATATATAGAGATTTAGTTGACTCCGTCAGCCAATTTTCAGTGAAGTAAATAATATCAAATTCATGCTTCAGTGCGCAGAAAAGAGTATGTACACTGTCAAAATTAGAACAGAGAGATCTTATATATAAATGAATTACTGCGAAATGTTCGTTAGATGTATATTTTATTAAATGTATCTATGTCATAATAATTACTTGATCGTCATGATTTAGTTGAGAATATATTTCATTGAAATGATTTAGGTCGGCATCAACCTGTGGAAATAGCTCATCTTCTTCATTATTCTTAAATTTACAGTGGATGAAAAATTTATTGTTCATTTACCTGAAAGCTAATAAACTAAAATGAAAATTCACCCCGCTAGCGAGGAGTAATATCAACAATGAGGAACAACTCGTGTTCCCCACGATCTATGCAAGATAACATTTTACCGTGTTACATTATTGTTGATAAACATATGAAAGAAAATAAATCAGTAAAAAACATTGACAAGTGATACAAAGACTAGAAGAATATGTCTCGATGAAGACTAGTAATCAAACATTGGGTGAGCAGAGCTGCTGTGAATTATGACCATTCGTCTACAAAAGTGCCAGAAGTGTCGCTAATCTGTTTACTGAGCAGTTCATCAAGAGCTCGACGGTTGTTGACAGTGAACTTGCGGTATTGTTGACTGCCGTGACCTTAAGATAATTTTGTTTGCAAATTTGAACGGGCGCTTTGTTCAGCAAATATACTCTTAGAGTGATCACGACAGAGAAAGCCCTAAACAGAATACGTTAGATTGACTCGTCATGTGAGAGGACAAACAGAGGACCAACATTGTCCACCAGATTAAACTGTCCATCATTTCTTTTTTTGTCTGCCCTCAATACTATGCTTGCCGTCTCCTAACCAGCCTGCGTGCCTAGGAGTATTTACTACCAACTTCTCAGTGGCCAGCCTTGTGATCCTGCTGCTGATCTACTCATCTATAAGCTTGTGGAAGCGTATATCACTTCTACACACCAGTTCGACTAACCGTGAGGTCCTTTTGTCTTCTCTTCCTCAACTGGTCCGGGAGCAAATTGACCTTGGTCAACACGCCCTGACAAAAACCAAGTTCATCTCACCTCATCGCGACAGAGAACGCTAACGGACTATTTAGGGTCATCATCATCGCGAATTGAACCTAAAAACCTTATCATCGGTCACGTCGAAGTATATCATGAGGTCTCCCAATTACAAAATTTTGTTCAAAAAGTATAAAAAATTACTACCATTTGTTACTTTTTTAAAGTGACAAAATACTAATAAATATTTCAGAAATGTATTGGAACACAGCTCGTTTAGTCATTGTTGACGGTCATGTCAGCCATGTTGTTTTTGTTAGCCGACGATGGACGAAAAGTGAGAAATTATCGAAGTGAACACTAGCAAATCTTAAAACGTAAACATTACGACTGCTATGAGTGTTTTCTGCTAGGGTCATTTGAAACGTGACCCAACCTACATTTCCTATTGTAATTATAAAGTGATTGAAAAAAGTTGTCCAACGTGTCACCCTGAACTCCACGTGCAGCGACGTGCACACGCTTGAGCTGTATTGTAGGTAAGAGCTGGAGCTTTGCTGTCATAGCTGTTAGTACTATAGGCCGGTAGTCGGACTCCCTAATTTGCGTAACAGCTGAACATGTGAAGCGCTGCTCATTTTTATGCGATGCTATGCAAACCGAACTTGAAACGAAAGACGCAACATCACACTAGGCCAACCCTAACCTAGCCTAACTTGATAGTGTGTGCTCCTAACCCTTGGGGCAGCTGCACCTATGGACTTGGAGTAAAGCGTCTCTAACTTGTGAGGCAGCTGTGCCTCCAATTCTCAACATGTCAAGCTGCCCTGCAGGTCAGAAATACATACCTAAGAGCCAAAGGCCATGCACTTTATCTGCAAGCTAAAGCAAATGTAGTTGCTCTCAAGATTCTCTTCTCTGTCAACTGCCATAAATTTGACCTTTCCATTGACTTGCAGGTGCAGCAAAAGCAAACCGATGTCAAGCATTCAGGGTTGCAATTCAAAAGACCAGTATGGGACTTTGATCTTGAATATTGGAACAACTAGTGATTTGCTCCAGACTTAAGGGACAGTTCCTGTCCATGGTGATTTTTGAAAAATTAAACAGAGAAGAAAGGAGAGATCAAGATAGCTCCTCAGCACAAACATACAGGTGGGCAGAAAATGGCACTACGGTATGCATGCAATGTGAGTCAGAAGTAGATGAAACAGTAGAACACTTGGTACCGGTATGCCCAAAGTATGCAGAAGAGAGAACTGAGATGATGAATGTGGTACTTGCAGCAACTGACCCAAATGAGTGGAATGAACTTATTCAAGAGGAGGACCACAGAATGTGCTTTTTCCTGGGACTGGGGAATGAGAAGAAACTATCTGTGACTGGGGCAACAAAAGTGTTCTAGGAGAAGGCATGGACCAAAAAGGTGAGGAATAGGGTGCTGGAGGTCCAACCAGCAATCCCTGCAGAGGTACCATAAGGTATCTTACCTTACACAGTATGAGAACCTGACTGGAGAGGTGAGAACTGAGTGAATGGAGAGCATGAATGAGTTTGCATAGAACAGAAACTTGGGCAGCAGGCTAGGACTATAACCCCTTAGTTTCTATTTCCCTTTCCTGTCCTATGCTACTACGAACAAATCACCTCTGCCACTTTTTTCTCCTTCACACTCCCTAAACCCCGAGATATGCCGATACAAAGACGCAGCTCAAAAGCCAATCTCCATAGATAAGTAAGAGGAGTACCTGTGAATGTAGGCCATCTGTAGTCATAGTGGAACTGGAATCAAGAGCTGAAAGAATACATTGGACTCCTAATGTAGAAAAGTGAACATCCAACAGACTTTCTGCAATATACAAAAAGGGTCTAGGTGGGTAGGAGCTGCACTGGCAAAAGCTCCTGAAAAAAAGTTAGCAAAGACTTCACACATCCTGACAGGATCCTGTGGTATCTCACCTTTCAACTGGCAGAGAGGACCAACAGCTGGGCAACTAATATCTGCATTTCTGATGTGATCATAGAACAGCTTATGGTTATCAAATCTGTTAAGCAAAAGTGAATTTATATAATTATTTGGAATCAATGAAAATTTGTCTAATTCCTCTTCAGCTCATTGTATTTTCAAAAATATATGTATATTTTAAATATTTATATGCCTCCCATTGATAAGCAGTTTCTTGTTAGTTTTGCTCTTGTCTTGTTAGACTCACTCAAGTCTCACTGGGTGAGGAAAAGTACCTATATTGATTTGGGAACCATTTCTGATATCATGCTGATTACAGAAGAAGATCAGGTGTCATCTGTGGGGATTTTGCCTCCTCTCCTAAGTTGCCACCATGCCTCTGTCTTGGTGAAATATTGCTTTCAGATCTCACCTTTGTGTCTCTCCTTTGCAGCCCCCAACAGGGCACGCAAGCATGGGAGGCAGTACACCTCAGCACGCCAGCAATCAAAAAGGACAGCACAGCACAAGCACTGCAGCAGGACGCTGGTCGGAATACGCTCAATAGGTCCAATGAAAACTAGTGCTGACAACTGTCAGCAACACAAACAAAGCCACAAGATCACATCAAATTGGGTCTAGCAAAACTCATACAACACTGCCCCCAATTCATCTGCCAGGGCCTTCTTGAAGCTGCTAAGTGAATCACACTGCACCACATCAGCGGGCAGCCTGTTCCAAATCTGCACACAGCAAGAATAATAGAATTTGCATTCATAGTCTGTCTGAGAGCAAGGAACAACCAGCTTTAAAGAATGCCCACGTGTGCCAACATCCCGAGCTCTCTCAAACAGAGCAGACAAACCTGAATCAACAGAACAATTAAAAATCTTCCAACTCTCCACAAGATTTGAATGCAACTTCCTCCCCCTCGCCCAGTTTGCACAATTTGGCAGGCAGCGCACGTAAACATTGATAAGAAATATGTGATGCGCATGTGGAATCTTGAGATGAAGCGCACGTGGTGAGACCTTTCAAAGTATCGCACGCGGAGACAGTACATTGCACGGGAACAATTTTTCAAAAATATTTGTTGTGCTAAAATTTCATGCATGCATTTTCCTCCATGGCATAATAATTCAAGCTGACACCGAGATTCCTAACCACTGCACATCACCACCATTGAAGAACTACTAATCTCTGTGACCAAACAGTCCCGATCGTCATTGGTTACTGAGAGAAACGAACATAAACCAATATCGCATTTTTTTGGCGGGAGAATAAAAAATTGAGGATTCACAATACAACGGGCAATATCAGTCATGACAAAGCGCATCAGCATTTGATTTGAATGCAACAATAGCTAAACTGTAATATTAAATTACGCCCTGCATGGTTTGAATGATAATTTAACATTACTGCATTTTGACAATAGATGAAAACAAACACTGACGTCACACACGTTATGTAAACAAGTTTGCTGCAACATTCATGGAAAAGACAGCGAAGTGGAAGCGCAAAATTAAGCATTGTTAGTAATGGCAATTTTTAATAAGAACTGACAGGTATTGTTAATTATAATTTATAACTATCATAAGAAGGAGTATCATCTAAATGTTACATTCTGTTTCGTATGACGCCTGGTTGGTGAAAGACGCTTACGTCTATGTGCGGTCATCTGAAACTCTACACACATGTAATTCTGCAGTCTGTTCTGCGGCGCTTGCACCTCTAGCTCTCCGTTTTGTATATATTTGTCTTGTTGCAGGAACTATTTGCAACTCAGACAAAATAAAGTAAATTGAGATTGCAATGAAATTATATTTAATGGGCGGGCTTATGTTAGCATGTCTGAGCCTTGCCAGAAAGGCTGCTTAGTCAAGTTTACTATGTTCGAGTGGGTTTAACACTCCGGTTGAGTACATTGTTGGGTTGTGTCACACCCCCAAGGGAGATGAGTTTTTCTGTGAGATGTGTTTATATAGAAAAATATGTTTTCATATGCAAGTTGATATTTAATGTTTTTCTATTCCCAGGCTAGTGCTGTGATGTCAGATAAAAAGCTTAGTGCTGAGTTGATTGTCACATGTAGGTTGGTTAGAGGATAAACTACTGGTGAGTTTCATGTCTTGATACAGATACAGATATACAGATACAGACACTAGGCCGCATCCCCCAGAAAGGGGGGTGGCCGACAATTATATTCTGCTGGGTAGCTGGAGAGGGCCAGTACCTAGGTCTACTAGAAGAGCTTAGAAAATTTTGCTGTGGCTGCTGATATGCAGATGCTGAGAAGGAGTTGTCACATCCTTAGGTTGGAGAGTTGCTAGGCAGCTAAACCATGTGTGGTTGATGTAAGTCTTTTAATGTTTTGCTGGTCAAATGTGTTTGATTTATTTTAATGGGAAATAAGCAAAGCTAGTGTGGTTCTGTCTTTAATTTCATCAATTCTCTTAGTGAGTTAGGTTGCTCCATTTTTTGTTATCACCTTAAATAATAAGAAATTAACTTGTTGTTTGCTGCAATTTGAAGCCTTAAAGTTGCGTTGAGAGGTTTCAGGCTGCATAAAATATAAGTTTCTGTGGTTAATTTTTGTTCAAGGCCACTATTACAGTGGAGAAATGTTTTAAGATTTTTATACCTATGTCTGTTTTTCTAGTATTTTTTTACATTCTTCTTATATATGGCAAGGGTTGAACTGTTATGCACAGGCCTGATATTAAATAAAATGAGCCAAGGCTTGTGAGCTGTTTTACTTCTGCTCTGAATGGGCACTGCAGGTTGCCTGTTGAGTTAGATCTAGTGGTTGTTTAGTCTCTGTTTGTGTGTTTACTGCTGAGTTTAGAGGACCAATGATTTAATAGATTGCTTTGTTTTAAATAACCAAATAGTGTTCTACGTTTCTTTAGGATTCCTTTTCCTTGGAGAGAGTTTTGTGAAGTCTGTCACCCAAATAAACAATTGTCTGTGGAGACGTCTTCGATTCCACCCCCTTTGCTTACATGCCAATCACCGGTGAAGTAGTTCGCTTAATATCAAGCCAAGATAGCCACTTGCAATGTGGAGATGAAACCGCAGCCTTGAGTCAACAAGCACTCTTAAGTCCCTGAAGGAATCGACAAGCTCATGAACCACACCATTCAAATGGAGGATGAGGAGCTCAAGAACCACACCATTCAAGATGGAGGATGTTTCTGGTGATCCTGGGTTGAAATTGGTCATGTGGTCTTCTGGAGATTGAAGGTGTATGAGAGAGATTTTGACAGACATTCACTGGAATTACAAGTTCCTGTATGGCAGTGTAGAGAAGAATTATTATTTGTTTCAGTCAGTTGTTCATTCGCTTGTTGACAGGTTTGTTCTCCCTTGATCAGACTGGAAATGTCCAATGCAGATCAGAATTACTCCAAGTAGTGATCCTTGCGGAGTTATGGAAATGTATTGACCCTGGAGTGCATACACTTGATAGCTAATGCTGCAGAGTTTTGTACAGATGCAATAACTCTTCCTGCAGAGTTGTCTAGCAGGGGGGGAGGGAGGGAATGAAAGTGGTTGGTGACAATTCCAGTTTGCATTACTGTGTATTTTCCGTGAAGTACTTGGCAAGAATTTTTACAATTTTACTGCAGTCTCACAAAACCTCGGCAAGAATATCTAGGTTTAATATATAACTTTCAGTAAGTCAACAGACACCTTGGCTGTAAATGCTGAGCCACAATCGACAACCTACCTCAACTTGGGACGCTTAGCATCTGGCAACTGACTGCTGGTTGTACCCTGTTTTTAGGTTGGCAAAAAGAAAAATTACCCTAAAAAAATCAGCGGAATTGCTTTGTAAAGTCTGCTTAGTAAGTTCAACAATAAAGGCATTAATTTAAATGATATACGACGGAGTAAAGGGAGCTGATGAGCAGTAGATCTCAGGCTTTGGCACAGTACAAGCTTTGTAGGAGGAAGCTTGGTGTTTGGCATGATGAGGTGGTGGTGTCCTTGCCACAATTAGGAGTAGGGCAGCCAGACTCCTTACAAACAAAATTTCAGCCATCTCCGGACTCTCCACTTGCCTACAGATTCGGGCTAGTCAGGCATCAAGTTTAAGATATCAAACTTGCCACTCGTATGTGTGGATAAATTATAAAAAATGCAATTCTGTAAGTGATGGCAAATGCCCACCCTAGCTGTTCAAGAGGCAAGGTTGTGAAGCCTGCCAAACCAACACCAATTTTGCTCCTGCCAACCGCTGGGTTTGACCTCTGGGACAATATAAAATCAAAGGCTTCCTCTAAGGAATTGGCCTCTGGGACAAGCCTACTGCCAGGGCTCCACCTCTGGGCTTGTCCACAACTTTGTTGTAAGGGGCTCACCTCTCTGGGCTTGAAAGCAGTAAAAATCTCCTCTGGGTTTCCTCTGGGTTTGGCAAGCACAGAACTGTGCTAGTACTTGTCTCCACTTCCAGGCCACATCACACACATGGGCAGCACCAGCCCCAGGACCTTGTATAGCAAGGTATTCACCTTGGTGCTCTCCCACCATTTTCACCAACTTGAGATGGTTCCTGAACAGCTGATCAGGCTGAAACAGGACTGGGTTTACATGCCTAGGATACGGAAGTTATACCTGCAAACGACGGGCCATAAGTTGGCCATAGGTATCAACAGGGGGGATCCCTTGCGGTCCCTTGCGGACCCCCCTTGCGGACCCCCCTTTTGGGCAACAAAACGTCGGAAACGTCCCTATTTGACTACAGGACTTGAAAGAACGGATCATAATTAGTAAGTATCAGCTACTTGTAGAAATTTCATACGCGCACAGAATTTATGAAAAATTGACAAAATGAACGTGTGTTTTCAGTTCCCTGATAATTTTGGTTAGGAAAAATCAACATTCCGCAAACTTTGATGCTGTGGCTAGAGTTTCCATTGGATTAGGAACAAATTTGGTGGTGATACTCTGAATATGTCTTAGTTTGTTGGGTAAGAAGGATTTTGGAAATGTATAAACATTTTTGTAGATATACCAGTAGATCAATAGTCTCCCTCTTCACCAATAAATCTACTGAAATCTACTGAAGAATAGCTATGTATACTGCACTCCTTTGGTACCCAGTACTACTAGTATCAACGGGCTTGATTACTGAAAGCTTGCCAAAAACGGTGGATAATCAGGACTCCACCTAATAGATAAACTTGGCAGGAAACCACTCGAAGCTTTACCAAGTGTTGCTGACTCAGGTGGCTCCACTGGTAATGTCTACAGGAAGACTAAACGTCCTAACAAACAACTACAACTATAAACAGAATTCCCCTAGATATACTAGCAGATAATGAATAAAAGGACATGAACTATAATGGAAACCATCAAAGTCCTCAACTACTAAGGTGATCTATTGATCCCTCTAGATGATTGGACTTGAAGGTCTGCTCAAGATTTGTAAGAGGACAACTACTCAGAATGACCAGTGGTCAACCAACTTGGACAAAACACTGGGAGTTGTCTCAGCTGTACTCGAGCCACTAATATACCCTTTGACTAGAACAACTTAGCCAATGAACCTAGTCATCATTGCTAAGTTGAACATCAGTTGGAAAATAATCAGGATGTGTAATAGCTAAGGGGATATTTGATACAGGTTTTCCACTAATAATAGATTAGGACTAAGGGTCAACTACCAATTAATGAATAGCTGCATATCAAGCTGATAGGTTTGCTCATAACCATAGTGAATTTAATGGCTGAATGAAGTGGACACAGTTTAATTATGTATACTTTAAAGTTTAATCCTAGTTGAAATATAATGATCTGACAATAGTTATGAAAGATAACTTGATGACACTATAGCTCTTATATGAAGAATTATAGAGAAATTACTATGATGGGTAATTTTCAGGAGACACTACAGAATAGTCTTGAAGTCAACCGTGCTGTTAGAGATGTTACCGAGTAACAAAACGTAACAAACACTGGATATAAATATTCCACCGCTATTATAACTATTCAGGGATACCCAAAGCTGCAATAATGAGTCAGGTAGCCAACTATTATGCACACATTTGAGTGCCTGCAAGCTATCCAGAATGCTAGAGCTCAGCTCAGTCAGTGGCTATAATATAACTAGCAAGTGCGGTCTGTCATGAAGTCAGCTATGTGTATAACAGCTCTCTTGCACTGTTAACAGGCTAAGGCTAAACAGCTAAAGTTGTGCCCTATTACATTTCAACCAGTCTAACAGCTTGCCAGTGAATTAACAAGCAAGTGATTGCACAGACAATTGAATACAATGGTGTTGTGTATTTTTCTGCGTTCTGGAGGTCTCCATGAGAAGAGAACAATAACATTGAATAAACATGTTAATAGGTAAAGTTAAAGTCCTGCAAACATAGTTAGGAGGATACATCTCACCTCAATAAACTATATGCAAGCATCAACTACTAGTTGATGAAGCAACACTGAATGCAGAAGAAACCTGACACAGAACACTATACTGCTTCTTAGAACAAATAAATAAACTGCTCAATCATCTATACATTGAGAACACTAGTTGGTCAATCAGCTCTGCTTAGAAAACAGCAGAAAACAAAACTCCTAACCTACATAGATACTGCACTCACCTTTGCTAACTAATGGTGAGACGGCAGCACACAGGCTCTTCTGGCCAAATGGTGGCTCTCGCTGCACACAAGGCAACGGGGCTTCACGTTAGTGATGAGGCTGGCGGTGGCAATCAAGGTTCAGTTGAATCAGTGCTCTACTGCAGATTCTTAGGCCTTATCAACTAATCTGTGACAGAAGACACACACAGGTTAAGGGAACATGATGGGGGTGCCACCGCACCCCACAACAATAGTCCGTCTGACAGCGAGGAAACCAGCTTGAAAGAGTGCCCACGTGTGCCAACATTCGGAGCTCTCTCAAACAGAGCAGAAAACCTGAATCAACAGAACAATGAAAATTTTTCCAACTCTTCACTAGATCAGAACGCAGCAACTTCTGCCTTACAGAAAACAACTGCATTGCTTTGAGCCACTCACCATAGTCTACTCCACCCAGCTCATCAATCTCCCTGGTCCACCTCCTTTGCTTAAGACTCCAACAGTCTCAGATCCCCCAAATATCCCACATTCCACACACATGAGCAGTAGTCCAAGATGGGTCTTATATGAGTAATAAATAAAGAGACCATGAAAACAGAACTTTCTATTGACGTGGAGCGGAGCAGACTGGCCGCCAGAGTGGAAGCCTTTCTTACAACACTCCCCACGTGGAGATGGAACCGCAGCCTTGAGTCAACAAGCACTCCCAAGTCCCTGAAGGAATCGACAAGCTCAAGTACCACACCATTCAAATAATAAGCAGTTCTATCATCAATCTGCTCCAATTCAAGAGGGCCCTTGTAAAAACGCATAAAGACACACTTGTCAATATTCAACAAGAGATTCCATGACAACAACACAGACTGCATCAAATTCAGGTCCCTCTGCAAAGAAGACACCCAGGTGAACTGCTTGTACATCGCGGAGGAAACTCAAATAAAGTTTGAAGTTGTCAGCAAAGACTTTCCACTCACAAGCCACACCTGCTGCAACATGATTTACATATAGCAGGAACAAGAGCGGACCCAGCACAGAACCCTGGAGCACACCACTTGTCACCTCCCGGAAGTCACTGACAACTCCCCCCACAGAAACACACATTTGCCTCCCTATCAGAAAATTACAAATCCAATCTAACAGTCCATCCAGAATACCCACACATCTCAGTTTGTCCAATAAAATCGAGTGACTGACCACATCAAATGCTTTAGAGAAATCCAGAAAGAACACATCAACAACCATTCCTTCATCTACCGGATCAGCAACCTCACCATAGGTAAGCAAAAGTTGGTCTTCAGTGCTCCTCCCCACTCTGAAACCAAATTGACCCTCAGACAAAATGCCAGAATCTTCCAGGAAAGACACCAACTGGGACACAATAACCCACTCCAGCACCTTACAGCAAACAGAAGTAAGACTTGCAGGTCAGTAATTGAGAGGGTTGCTTCTTGAACCAGACTTGAATATACGAACAACACAAGATTCCTTCCAGGCCTTGGGTAAAACTCCCAGGTCCAATGATTTTGCATAAATCAGAGACAAGAGCAAGGACAGCTGCCAAGAACATGACTAATTATTGTTCTTTTGTAATATTTGCTAATTTACCAATACTTAAGGGTCATAATTAGTTCAGGATGTGGAGAAATGACTTCCAATAAAGTTAGATTGCAATTATTGAAGAAAAACTTTGTTACCTGCGGTGAAATCAGAAAAAATAATTTCTTCAACAGTCAAGTATGACAGTAGCAAAAGACGAGCATAAAAAAGACCTGTCAGCCATAATATTTTACGTAAAATGTAATTTTAAGCAACTGATAAATACTAATATATGCATGCTCTATCTATTGGTAGTTTCAAACTTTTAATTTGTGTTTCAGTTATTGATATATGGGGGGTGCGGTGAGTCACCCCCGTAGCTTGCCGCAAGGTTTTATGTAAATGATTTTTTTTTGGTTAACGATAGAATGTTCAAACTTATGGTGCTTCATGTTCATATTAGTAGCTTTACACACCGTAAATACAAAGTTTCTTGGCCGCCTACTTTCTGAGTTATTTTGAAGTATGTGCAAAATGCGGTAGTCGCCCTGGTCGACGCTATATATCTATATTAATGATTGAGGTTTTAATGATTTTGCTTCATAGGCAGAGCTTATTCTGTTCATTCTTTGCCTGATCGTCTTGGTACACCATTTTCCACGTTTGGTAACAATTAATGCTTCTGTTTGTTGTTGATTTTTATACACACAGTTTTCATTTGCTCAACTTGTAGCTAATGTTAGCTATATTGATTGAGGAGTAAATTTTAAGGATTACTGTAGTGTGTGTCTGTCTGAGAGGAGTGGTTCTGCTTATAAAGGGTTGCTGTATTTGTGCGCTGTCACTGATTGCGTCTGCTGTGTATGTAATTGTGACAACTCGATGTGCCGATGATACCACAAGTAGGTATTGCAACTTATGATACCAATCAACACTACTCAAGGTTTATTCACAGTTTACCTTCATGATATTAGATCAAAATATCCTATTTTAAATTATACAATAGTTCTGTTTTTACTGCCTAATAGGGAATAATATAGCCCTAGGTATGTGTCTGAAAGCAGTGTCCAGAACAAATGATTGCATTTAGCTAGCTACCCAAGTTGTGAATGTTGAAGTAGCTTTATTTCATCTAAAGCAAAATTTTGAATGTGATCATCCATATTACTTGTAATCATCACCACTTCATGGAAGAATTTATTGAATGCATTGAGATTGTCATTAGCTACTGCTGAGGACACGGACAATTTCCCCTTGATCTTATGATCCTGTATTGTTACTCTTGTCAATTCATTAACAGTCTGTGATAACCTACATTTATATTTCCTAACTCAATAAACTAACTATGGTTGATGATATATCTGTACTTCCAATTTATATATATTGATGATTTATGCAGTTTACTACCTCCTATGTAGCTACACATGCTGTTTTGTACAGTGTGTAGCAAAATAAGTTTTCTTCGGTTCAATAGAGTATGTAGGTATTGTTCTTCTACTGTGGAGAAACATGTTCCATTGAACAAATAACCAAGTTGACTTCTTGCTACCCTCGTGTAGCTATTTACTGTTTGCTCACCACATTTCACCTGTGACGAGAGACACATGGTCCATTACACATGTGAAAAATTCTCCCAACATTTTCATCAGTATCCCTTATTAGACTGTAGTATTACTTTTGGAAACAATAGCCAAAGAGCCCTGGAAACCAGTAGCTGAAACAATCACACTGCGGTGCTACATGTTAGCGGTACTTTTTACAATTCTGTGGGTTCCAAGAAAAGGAATAGAGATAGTAATTTAGATTATTCGGTGTGTATATGCGACCTAGTCTGTCTCAAGCATGTTCTGATAATCTAATTTTAAGTTTTTTGTTTGCAAGATGGTACCAAGAATATTTGAAAAGATTTTCTCCATGGTACAACTTTGTTTCTTCACTAAAAAATTGAAAGAAAGATCTCAAGCTCTGGATATGTGTAGAGCCTTTTCTATGCAATTCTACACCCACAAATTTCAGCAATGTTCCAAACATCATTGTATTCTGAAGAATCTTAGAGAAAATCTGAGAAAAGAATCCTCACTGCGGATCTCTCTAAAACTACTCACGTCTTGTTGACTACCTTGAAATGCATGCAGGCTCCAACAACATCCAGTGCAGTGGCTGCAAGTGTCACTCCACAATAGACCACCTCATACTACTAGAATCAGACATTCGACAACCTTTCTGTGAGGGGAACCTGTGGTTTCCGTATTTTTCAATGTTTAAAAATCATAGATATGACACTACTTGAAAGTATGGTGTCATAAAGGATCTTCACTGCAACATCTTGTGAGGTTGCCTACCTCATTTTATCCACCAAATTTCGCAAAATTGCTCCTTCAGGGTCAGGGTTGGTGACACTCAGTTGTTATTGTTGCTCAACCTAAACTCCTCCTGCGAAGGAGGAGCCACAGCCAGCGCACCGCCATGTGCATGTTATGGATGTTTTAGCAGATGCAGGCATTTATATTATGCCTACATCCCTGAGGAAGTTGATGCTGTCTCTCGAGCTTTCCCACAGATCACGCACCGACGTGATATTGTGGTCGAGTCGGCCGGGTGCTACGGCTGGGCACGACGTCATGACGTGCTTGACCGTATCGGGCGAACGCCTGCATCGCAGATAAAGGTCGGAAGGGACATTCCCCAGTCTATGCTGGTATGACTGGAGGGCCCTGGGCAACTTCTCCACGTCCACCTCAGGCGGGTGACCACCCAGGACTGTGATAACCCCGTGAAGTGTGTGTGTATCTGATTGTGCATAGATGTGTTGTCCGTAGACAGGAATGGTCGTGTGGTTACTGCCAAAGTGTGTATCTGGTGTGTTGTGTAGGTGTCTGTTGGTTTGACAGGGGTTCAGTAGGTGGTGGCAGGGATGTGTCTGGTCTACAATCTTGTTAAAAAATTGAGTCACTCTAATATCAAAATGATGATGGAGAGGGAGAACCGTTTTTTTTTCATGCAGGTGGGAGATTGGTGTGGACTGTTTACAGCCCGTTGCGATGCGCAAGGCCGTGTTCTATATCCTTTGTAATGAATTACTATGTGTGGGTGCAAGGTCAGAGGACAAGGCGGTGTTCGTGGAGGAGATGATGAGCCTAATAAATTGTTTGAATAGTGTTGTAATCGATTTTTTGGAGTGACCATAGGTGGTTGTGGTAAGTATCCGGGACACATTCAATCTTGGTATGGCCTCCATGTCATAAGTTACTCCAAGGATTGTGGAAGTGGGACTGTGGGGTATGGGAGTGTTTTTAAGCATAATATGAGGGTGAACACGGTGTTCACTGTTGTGCAGCGACGATCTCGTGTTTATGGTGTTGTGGGATTATTGTGAGGTCGTCCACATATGAGTCGTTATAAGTGTTAGGTTGTGTTGGATTTGGCAGGTTGTGCATGAAGGCATTGAAGAGTGAGGGGAAAGGACGGAGCCCTGTTTGACACTATTGGGAGTGGTGATTGTACAGTGGTTAGTACCTTGTGTTGTGCAACACTCAGTCGCCGTCGTATCCGCAAGAAATGGGCGTCCCCAAGGGAAGCATCCTCAGTGTCACTCTTTTTAGTCCAAAAATCGATCAGCTAGCCGACATTCTTTCGCGTGCTGGACGACTGCTTTCATCACTATACGTAGACGACCTACAAATAAGTTGACACCCTAGCCTTTGAACAATTTAATATGAACTCTAGAAGTATCTAAACCTAGTCGGGAACTGGGCTTCTTTAAATGGATTCCGATTCTCGCTCTATCAAACTAAAAGCATGCATTTTACCATTGTGCCCGACTTACATCTGAAACCAACCCTAATGCTGCACAACACCCCTCTAATATATAAAAAACGATAAAATTCTAGGGTTTTGTATGGGGCCCTAAACTCACGTGGCAGCCCTGGAGACTCGCCCTAAACTCACGTGGCAGCCCTGGAGACTCGCTGCAGAGGGTCAACGGGACTTTCCACTCGGTCACCTCCCTAAAATTTGGCGATGACATGGACACCGGCATGTTGTTCTTCAAAACAATAATATCATGCATTGACTATGGGGCCGTTAACGGTTCAACAGCCAAAATCACTCTTGAACCCCTCCCGATCATCGCAAACGACGCTATGCGTATCACAACCGGCGTGTTCCATTCTACTCCCATCGTATCTCTTAACGTGCTCGCTAACGAGCTTCCACTTCCGCCCCGGCCAAATAAACCTACACTACTCTATTATTTCAGAACTAGGAGCCTAATCAAAAAAGCAGCAATCAACCACATCACCAACATTTCTGATAAATGCCTCTTCTTGGCTAAGAAGAATATTCGCCCATCGTTTTCCCTACGCGTGGACAACTTACTGACCTTGCTAAATATTAAGCTTTCGTTCTCTCACCGAGTTCTTCAAATCAACACGCCAACGTGGATGATCAATCCACCATTGGTTAACCTGGATCTGCAATTAGACCCTAAAGCAACTATTCCAGCCAACGCGTACTGACGTAAATTTCTGAATTTAGAGCACCGCTATATATAAACTGACGGTTCCAAAACCGCGGACGGAGTGAGGGCTGCCGCTGTTTGAGGGGATATCCCATGTTTGGCTACCCTCCCACAAGAGACCTTTATGTTCTCTGCAGAGCTTCACGCACTCAAATTAGTCATCTATGTTGCAAAAACAGATCATCTTCCCAAACACGTCGTATTTCCAGAGTCTGAGTGCCCTCACTCAGCTCAAAACTTTACTATAAACACCTGCACTACTTAAAATGCAGTACAGTACAATCTCTTTAAAATGTCAAAGAGGGGTCAAATTGTCGAATTCTGCTGGATCCCTGGGCACGTGGGAATAAAAGTAAATGAGCGAGCGGACTTGCTAAACAGGGGGCTACCCATCCAGAACAATTTATCGCAATACATTACTGGGACTTGTTCCCTATCATCAACTCCCACATTACATCCGATGGAATGATATGTGGCAACAGAGTGGACAAAAAATGCTTACAGTCAAGCCCTCGGTTGAAGACTGGGAAACCAAGTTCTCCTACAGAAGAGACCAAGTGTTCATTAACCGCTTGTGTACGGGACACTCGTGGATAACAAAGAACCACCTAATGGATATAGAAATGGGACCGGACGCACCACCATGCCCTTGTTGCCACCAGGTAGCAATCAGCGTAAAACACTTGCCGATGGATTGCAACGCACTGGCAGCAGCCCAAAGAGTCTTTTAAAATTCCCAATACAACATTCAAGGCCTACTCACAGACCTAAGCTACCGGAAAAAGCTTATCGATTTCGGAAAACCTACCTGACAATACAAAGCAGTCTTAACCCCAAACATCTGTGCAAAAGAGGTGGTCTCTCCACCCTGCAACATGCAAAGAGAGACAACAATACGTTCAAGTACTACCTATCTAGATACACGTCAACTTTTTCCATTCTTGTACGCACCAGCATGCGTATATTCCACAATCAGAGCAATTTATTTTAATTTGACCATGACAAGGTCAATCTTTCTGCACACGAGGGTGTGCGAACCTACCAGAATCAATGATGGTCGTGCCCATAGGGGAGCCTGCCATGACGTGCGTTGATGCTCTGGTGGAAATGAGGCCCAAATCAATCCTGAGGACTAGCTATCAAGGAAGACTATGCAACAGTAAGGTAAAGAGTTGCTCTGTGCGTTTCAGGAGTAACAAGGCCACTCTAAACATTAGTTGTAAAAAGTCCATTAAATTATAAATATCCATTTATATTTTTATCAATAAGCCATTGGACTTGAAAAATGTGCAAGTTAAATGTGTTTTACTTGTGTCCACTTTTTAATAGAATCAAATACCCCGGTAGCCACCTCATGATATGTTTCGATTCCTCTCGTTCTACTTGTGATTGAGCGCTTATATATATTAACGTATGTATTTTTTGCAGGTATGGAGTGGTACCCGCCCAGCGAGCAAGAAATATCCATCGTAGCCGAGCTGTTAGAAGGCGTGAATGGCATTCAAGAAGAAGAGCAGCACGTTGAACTGAGCATAACCGACCCTCTTCAGGAGGGAGAAGAGACCTACCGTCAACCGCGCCATCACAATCTGCTTCTGAAGAAGGTGCGATTGCCCAAGACTCGGGGGATTCCATTGCTCAATGTCCCCATTAAGGCCGAGTATGTGAAGCGGTATGGCAATGGCTCACTCCAAAATGATGAGAACAATCAAATAAAGAAGACTTTTAAGAGAGGCTTTATTCCTAGAACACTTGATTGTCAAAGTGTGGGGAACAGAAATATTGTGAGAGTCAATAAGAATGTGTCCCTGGGTTATGGAAGCGGTACAAAGATTCCTAGGAGGCGTGGAAGACCAAGGCGACAAAAGTTTGACAGTGATGGAACAGACATGGGCATATTTCCAGTAAAGATTGCCGCTAGAAAGGAGGTGAACCGGCATCATTTCGATCGGTTTTATGTAGACAGAGAGGGAAAGAAACACTTGGCGGACAACGATTTACAAATTGAAGGGAGAATTGAAGTGAAGAAAGAAAAATCTGAATTTTTGTGTGAAGATGAAGAAGAAGGTTTTGTGGAGATGTGTGAGGTGTCTTATGGCAAGGAGTGTTCCTCAGTCGAGTTGGAGTACGGGTCTGGGGTCAGTATTTATGAGAGTGTGGAAATGTACGATAACAGCGACAATGAAACATCGTTCAAGGCAAAGATAGAGCCCAAGGTGTTCAGGTGCAACAGGTGTCCCCATCAATTCTCTGACCGAAGAACATTAATGTTGCACAAGAGTTCAGCTCACAAGAAGGCTCACAGCCACTACCAGTGTCAGCAGTGCAATGCTGTGTACAAACGAGCATACAAGTATCACTCTCATATGGGCGGCCACGACGGCAGATTCTCGTGCGACCAGTGTCACCGGACGTTTGTGCGCGTGACGGGGCTCAAGAAGCACCTTCGGCAATGCCATAAGGTCGTCAACCCCAACGTCTGTGTGGTGTGTGGCCGCTTCTTTACCAGCCACGAGTCCCTTGATTCTCACTTGTTGGAAGATCATCCCAGCGAAGCGGACAGCCTGAGGTCCTTCTTCAAGCAGTGTGTTCATTGCCGTTATCAGTTTGTCACCGAGTTTTCTTACCTCAACCACCAGAAGAATGCGCCCTACAAGTGCAAGGAATGTGACCTAAGTTTCCAGTGTAATAACAAGCTGGGAATCCATTTGAATTTCAAACATAAACCACAAAGTTGCGGATACTGCGATAAGAAGTTTGATGCTTTTGATCAGTACACTTATCACGTGCGCTACTACCATACCGACAAGCACTTGAAGTGTCCTTATTGTGATGAATACTTCAGAGTGAGGTCGCGCCTACTAATACATATTGACGTCAACCACACGGAAGGGCACAACTACAAGTGCAACCAGTGCAACTACACGGCCAAGAATTATGCTTCTGTCAATCGCCACCGCCGGATTGCCCACATGCCAAAGAATGAAACGCATAAGAATGTGTGTGAAACGTGTGGCAAGTTGTTCTTGGTGCTGTCGAGACTCAAGGTGCACATGAAGTCCCACTCGGACGCCAAACCTCACGTTTGTCAGGTGTGCGGTCGTGGATACAAGTTTGAGTACCTCTTGAAGAAACACCAGAGCAATCCTGAGCTATGTCTTCGCATATTATTCCCTAACGGCACGAGACTGGAACGCAAAGGCAAGCGACGCTGCGACATGTGTAACCTTGGCTTCTCCTCTCCTGATCAACTGGCGCTACACATGGTTGAGGTCCACGACGTGAAAATCGAGACGCGCGAGGCTAACGCCTCTTACGCCAAGAGAGAAGGCGAGCAACAAGATCAAATTCAGCTGGAGGGAAACTCCAATTGTGTGGAGCTTTCTTCCCTTGAGCCAAGCGAAAATGGCCCTTTCCATATCGCCGAGTCTCGTCAGTATCAGTCTGATCTGCATCATAAGGACGATGACGATTCTAAATCGAGTCTCCCTCCGGACGACGTGCTCAGTGTTGTCCCCAGAGGGGGTATCGCCGTTCCCGTTGGCCGAGACAATCTACCTGCATTACCATCCGTCGTTAGTAGCCGGTTCGTCGAAGAGGCCACGTCTGATGAGTCTACTTTTCCTGATGCCTCACGCGGCCGTCTGCCAGTGCTCCCTGCGGGCGAGACCGTTTAGATGTAGGGGTCGTTTAAGGAACTTGTGGGAGCAAATGTCTCATTTCGCCGTTTTACGGAACAGTACCTTGATGTGATCTGATTGGTTTTCAGCAAAAACCCTGCTCGCTGACGTCGAGCGAGGGACCTGCATCAGCCGTCTAAATGTGTCATTATAATTCACTGTCAATTTCCTCACGCTATATTGAAAGTATTTTCTCCATAGTGCATTACAATAAATCAAGTAACAATATGATTCAAAGAGCTGGATTTTAGCTTCCTTTGGTGCAAACGAGAATTTTCGTATCAGTGTGTAACCAACTGCATTTTGCCGCCTTGTTTGTTTTGCAACATCCTTGTCATCAGTGCGATCTGCTGTGATGATGTGCCCTAGATATTGAAATTCACCCACATAATCCAGTGCAGCACTGCATAGTTTTATCTCAGTCGATAGATAGTAACTAGGACCCTTTGGTCTAACTAACATTCATAGTTTTTGCAGTGTTATATGCAATATTCTGAGGTCAAGCAACTTTATTACAGATATCAATAAGCTTTTGCAATGCTGAAAGAGTCTGTGCTAACAACACCAAATAGAGAGATATGCTGCTAACAACACCAAATAACACCAAATATGGTCTCCCCAATCCTTTTCCTTCCTCGCTCCCCCTGTTGGGCCTTGCTTGTACCAGTAAGGGGGTGATGGGCTCATCATGCCCAGAAGGGCGATGTGACCAATTAGTTCAGACGCCTTTTCGGATGCCGTACTCTCTGGAGGACTCATTGCTGTATTCACGTTTGACGCCTTATCTAATCTAGCATCTGATCACGTTGAACGCCCTGTAAAAATTTACCCTGCGCAGTGAAAATTTGCTCTCCATTATTTTAATTTCACTGTCGGTCATTCTGAGATCTGCTAAGACTTCAAATTTTGTTGAAAATGTCATTATTTTCCACAATTTTATTCCATCCTCTTTGTTTTTCCCGTCCTCGGTCGCCTTGTTCTTGCAACGCACAAATATTCTGAACGAAAGTATTTGTTTATTCAGGTCACTACACTCTTAAAGTTTGATTGTCGTAATAATCGCAGAGTTTAATTATAATAAATTATTTTAGGTACTTGAATTATTTTGCGTGGCGTCCATCTCTGCATCTATAAGTGATGGGCTCACTCTTAAGCGCTAGCAGAATTAATGTTTCTTGCAATCGTTCGCCAAAACTTTGTTTCAATTCAGTTGTGTGTATATATTGTGTAGCTTTTGTATATATGTTCAAATCTACTACACAAGGCACTGTAAAGACTACTTGTTAGCTTATATATTCATTAAAAAAATTGATTACTGAGTTAGTGACTAACTCCAATGAATGAATTGTTATTTGTGATTGCTACCAAATGCATTTTCATAGTATCATGGCCGACTCAACCTCACGGAATTCTGAGAAAGTAAGAGGAAACATTTTTGTTTTGTTATTATAACCTGACCAGCTTTGGTTGAAACTGGAACGCATCCATCCCACCCCCGCACAGCTACTGTTTGAGGAACTCCCCAGTCCTACGTAGCTGCTTCAATTCGGATATCGGTCAGACTCTTGGTTCAGTATGCAATCAACGTGCTCGTTTTGAGTGCAGTCACTTACTGTGTTGTGTACGTGCAGTTGTATAAGAAGAAAAAATAACAATTAAATTCACTGAATTCTTAGCTACCTTACTTTTCCTGCTTAGTTAACATTTGATCAGCCCAATTCATTTAGAAGTTTTGTATAAATATAATAAGGGGGTCAAATTTTCTTAACAGTTGATTACTCTTGGATTTTTTTTTAATCAATCGTTCATATATTTTTCTGGTACTAAGAATAATTGTCAACCAAAATTTGGACAAAAGTTCAAAGGATTTGTTTATCAGGAAAAGCCAAACGAGTCGTTACCGTTCTTTATTTAGTGAAAAGCAAGGGTAGTTTGTACTAACGACCACTAGCTTCATGCTTCTTGGTAATGTGACTGCAAAAGGGGTGCAGGGGAAGTTTGTACTAGCGATTCCATATTTTTCGAGGTTGAAAAAACATACAACACTACGTGGAAGTACGGGATCATGAAAGATCTCCACCGTAAAGGTTTGAGAGGTCGCCTACCACGTTTCATCCACCAATTTCTCCGTCATATCAGCAAGAAATGGGCGTCCCCCAGGGAAGCGTCCTCAGTGTCACTCTTTTTATCCTCAAAAAATGATCAGTTGGGTGACATTCTTCCTCGAGACGGGAGACTGCTCTCATCACTATACGTGGACGACCTATAAATAAGCTACAGACATCCCAGCCTCATAACAGTTCAACATGAACTCCAGAAGTGCCTAAACCTAGTCGGGAACTGTGCTTCCCTAAACGGATTCCCATTCTCCCCCTCTAGAACTAAAAGCTTGCTCTTCACCCTTGTGCCCGGTTTACACCTGAAACCAGCCCTAACGCTGCACAACACACCTCTAGTATACGAAGAAACGATCAAATTCTTGGGTCTTGTGTGGGACCTTAAAACTCACGTGGCGACCCCAAATTGCAGCCCTGGCGACTCGATGCAAAAGGTCGACGGGACTTATCCAATCGGTAACATCCCTGAAGTTCGGTGCCGATATGGACACCGGAATGACGTTGCTCAGTGCAATAATACGATCGCGCATGGACTACGGAGCCGTTGTCTACGGCTTAGCAGCCTAAACTACTCCCGACCATCGCAAACAATGCTTTGCGTATCACAACCGGCGCGTTCCGCTCCACCCCAATCGAATCCCTTACCGTGCTCGCTAACGAACTTCCGCTCCGGCGAGACAAACTTTCGCTACAATACTATTTTAAGACTATAAGTCTTATCAACCACATCACTAACATAACCGATAAGCAAATTTTCGCGGCTAGAAATAACATATGCACACCGTTTTCCCTTCGCGTGGACAACCTGCTGACCTCGCCGACAACATCAATCGTTAAGCTATTAAGCCTTCATTCTCCTACCGAATTCTTCAAATTAACACACCAACATGGATGATCAAACCCACCACCGGTTAACCTAGACCTGCAAGTGTACCCCAAAGCAACTACTCCAACAAACGCGTACCGGCAGGAATTCCTAAGACTACTTGAGGAAGAATATTTAAAGCACCGCCATATATACACCGACGGCTCCAAAACCGCGGGCGGAGTGGGAGCCGCCGCTGTGTGCGGGAACATCCCACTCTCAGCCACCCTCCATGAGGCCCCAATCAATCAATCGGCCACCCTCCCCCAGGAGGCCTCCATGTTCTCTGCGGAGCTCCACGTACTCGAACTAGCCATCTCTATTGCCAAAACAGATCACTTCCCCAAATACGTCGTATTCTCAGACAGTTTGAGTGTCATCACCCAGCTTTATACACTGCACTACGAACATCCCGCTCTACGCAAAATGCAGCACGATCTCTGTGATGTCCGGGACGGGTCAGGCAGTTGAATTCTTCTGGATCCCCGGACACGCGGGAGTAAGAGGAAACGAACTTGCTGACTCGCTTGCTAAACTGGCATCAACTCGCCAAGAACAACTTTTCGCAGCACATTACCGGGACTGGTTCCCTATTATCAACTCCCATATAACCTCCCGATGGGATAAAATGTGGCAGCAGAGTTTACAAAAAAATGCTTTCAGTCAAACCCTCAGCCGAAGAATGGGGAACAAAGTTCACCAACAGAAAAGACCAAGTGTTCATCAACCGCTTGTGCACGGGATAACTCATGGATAACTCGCAACCACGCGCCACTTTGCCCCTGTTGCCACCAGGTGGCTATCAGCGTGAAACACTTACTGATGAATTGCAACGCACTCGCGGCAGCCCGACGAGCGTTCATAAATCCCCCGTGCAACCTACAAAGCCTACTCACGGACCCAACTTACCGTTAAAAGCTTATTGCTTTCGGAAAACACACCGAACTATACGAAGCTGTCTAAATCCAGAACACCTGTGCAAGTGAGGTAGTCTCTCTACAACATGACCCGGGGAGCTCGGGGGACCTGGGGGACCTTCCGGGATTCGTCGGGCTCTTTTGGGACCCGATACATCTCTACCACCCCACTCCAACCCCAAAGTGCTTGGGTGAAACAAAAACGTTAGTGAAGAGACCTACTTGGTATCTGCGTTGAACCTACTCTGTGCCTATGTTGAACCTACTCTGTAACTATGCCTTAAACCCACTCTGCATCTTCGTTAGACCTGATTGTGTCTTTGTTAGATCTACTCTGTGTCTGTGTCGGACTTATTATATATCTATGTTGGATCTACTCTGAGTCAGCGTTGAACCTGCTCGTAATCTACGCTGCACCTACTTCGCCACTCATCAGTTGCCCTGCGGGGTAGTCAACATTAACTTCGCGTTGGGACTCTGGTGGAAAAGTGAAGCAACAACTACTACTACTACTCTCCACCCCATTACACACAGAGATAACAATACATTTATGAAGATACGCGTTAACTCTTTGCTCTCTTGTACGCGCTATTACGCGAACATGCCACAATTGAAATATGTACTGACTACATCTTGACGAGACTAATATTTTCGCACGCGAAGCCGTGCGAACTTACCTGAATCAATGACGGTCGTGCCCTACGGGGGAGCCTATTAGGACCCGTGTTGAGGCTCCGGTGGAAATGAGGCTCAAATCAAATGAACTAGCGACCAACTACTAGCTTATCTCCAACAACTTGAGAAGAGGTGGGAAGTATGCAGTATTTATCATGTGAATTATCTGCATCCTCAAACAAGTTGACTAATCTGCCGGAAAACTTTAGATTTACCTTCGTAATAACTCTTTCTAAACCTTGACTTATGAGATGGTCTAAATTCGTGAGTTAATGTTGCTTACAAAATTGTATCAAACTTCTTTGTAATCTGTGAAAAAATTTGTTGTCCTCTTCTCAAATTTCAAAGACGAACTAATGATCCGCATTGCAGTTAATAGCCTGTAGCAATGCTGGAAAATTGTTTAAAGATTTGTTTGCCCCAAAATTTTGCTATAGAGCTTTTTTTTTTGTTGCCGCGTCCCAACGCTGGTGATCCCTGTCAGTATGCACTGATAGAGCCCCACAGTAAACTGGAAGCATCTCCATTTCTTGTTATTTGGTGTCATCAGCTTTTAAGACAGTGTATTGAATGAGCTACTTGTATTGGAATAGCTGCTTTAATTTCACGTTTTTCTGCCTAATAGAATAGGAAAATATGACACTATTACACGAGATCAGTTGCTCTGACTTCGCTATCAGAAGAAGGAATAAATTTATGCCATAGTACAGATACAGACACTAGACCGCATCCCCCAGAAAGGGGGGTGGCCGACAGCAAGGCGCACCTCACACCCTCATGCGATCACACTTCATCAACCGCTTGTGCACGGGACACACGTGGATAACTCACAACCACCTGATGGATGTCGACATAGGACCAAACGCACCACCTTGCCCTTGTTGCCACCAAGCGGCTATCAGCGTGAAACACTTACTGATGGATTGCAACGCACTCGCGGCAGCCCGACGAGCGTTCCTAGATCCCCCGTGCAACCTACAAAGCCTACTCATGGACCCAACCTACCGTAAAAAGCTTATCGCTTTCGGAAAACATACCGGACTTTACGAAGCTGTCTAAAACCTAAAACACCTGAGCGAATGAGGTGGTCCCTCCACCTCACTACGTACAGAAACATCTACTCATTTTACGAAGATACGCATTAACTCTATACTCTCTCGTACGCGCTAATACGCGAATATGCCACAATTAAAATATGTACTGACTTCATCTTGACAAAGCTAATATTTTCACACGCGAGGTTGCGCGGAC
>SDVV010000730.1:0-29312 GCA_016164225.1 Gammarus roeselii
CCCGTTTCTGCGCGCACCCCCGTACGCTCGGTGAGTCAAGGTGCATGCATCGCGTCCTACCCCGGTGAAATGTTATGTGCAAATTCCCGTAGACCGGACAAAATCCGTCGTTTGCACAACATCTAACTACTGTTAACAACGCCCTTAGTGGGAGCGAGAGCCTTTGTGCATGGTTAACAACGCCTTTAGTGGGAGCGAGAGCCTTTGTGCATGGTTAACAACGCCCTTAGTGGGAGCAAGAGCCTTTGTGCATGGTTAACAACACCCTTAGTGGGAGCGAGAGCCTTTGTGCATGGTTAACAACGCCCTTAGTAAGAGCGAAAGCCTTTGTGCATGGTTAACAACGCCCTTTGTGGGAGCGAGAGCCTTTGTGCATGGTTAACAACGCCCTTAGTGGGAGCGAGAGCCTTTGTGAATGGTTAACAACGCTTTTAGTGGGAGCGAGAGCCTTTGTGCATGGTTAACAACGCCCTTAGTGGGAGCGAGAGCCTTTGTGCATGGTTAACAACGCCCTTAGTGGGAGCGAGAGCCTTTGTGCATGGTTAACAACACCCTTAGTGGAGCGAGAGCCTTTGTGCATGGTTAACTGCTACTGGACAGTTTTTCACCGGACAAGTGCAAGCGGCTGGATGATCGCACTAGCTCATAGCCCCTCGCAAGTGCAAGCGGCTGGATGATTGCACTAGCTCATAGCCCCTCGCAAGTGCAAGCGGCTGGATGATCGCACTAGCTCATAGCCCCTCGCAAGTGCAAGCGGCTGGATGATCGCACTAGCTCATAGCCCCTCGCAAGTGCAAGCGGCTGGATGGTTGCATTAGCTCATAGCCCCTCGCAAGTGCAAGCGGCTGGATGGTTGCATTAGCTCATAGCCCCTCGCAAGTGCAAGCGGCTGGATGGTTGAACTAGCTCATAGCCACTCGCAAGTTGGTCCTTTTCGGTTTGCTCTGGCTGTAACAGAAAGGAACCGTGACACATAAATTCGCTCATGAGTGATTTGAGGATTACACGGAGAGTTAAATCGATCACTAACGACATTTTCTTCAAATCGTGAAGCTGTGTAATTGATACGCCCGCATGTTTGTTGATTTTCTACGTTATTGAGAATGCAAATATTTCCGAATTGACGTCCAACATGTGCTCTCCTTGATGATGATCCAGTTTCAAGTTCCGTGTAGGTGAACAATATAATTAATGCAGAGGAGATCTGTAAATTTTTTTTGATCAGGCGCTTGTATGTACAGCGGATCACTAAAAGAAACTGGCATTCAACTAAAGTTGTTAAAAGTAGAGAAGCAAAATGAATAAGTCAACTGTTGAATCAATAATGAAGAAATAAACAGATATTTTACCTATAAATTGAACTTCATCCGCGTTTTCATTAGTGCCTTTTCGTCTCATCATGGCTGCTGTATGAAGTCTCAACATGGCTGCTGTATGAAGTCTCAACATGTCTGTTGTATGAAGTCTCAACATGGCTGTTGTATGAAGTCTCAACATGGCTGTTGTATGAAGTCTCAACATGGCTGTTGTATGAAGTCTCAACATGGCTGTTGTATGAAGTCTCAACATAGCTGTTGTATGGTCTCAACATAGCTGTTGTATGGTCTCAACATAGCTGTTGTATGAAGTCTCAACATGGCTGCTGTATGAAGTCTCAACATGGCTGTTGTATGAAGTCTCAATATGGCTGTTGTATAAATTCTTTCGATATTGTTTATCATTTATTTCAGTAGACAGTGATGAATGTTCAAAGTTTTGTTAGTTTTAAATCACCATCGCATTTACTCTTGCTACAAACACAAGGAAATCCCTACTATACTGTCTACCGTACAATCGCTCTTTGGAATATTCTTTGAGGATCATGTGATTGTGAAGGCTTGATATTGAAGCTGAATATTGGCCGCGAGTTTTTTCTCCAGTGGATATTCTGCTCATTTTTGCTCTTCCTTTTTTTGTGACTGGGTGTTGAAATAGATACCTGTTTTATGCAGCTATTTGTAACTCTGTAAGCCTAAACGGGTCGGATGTATCGAAACGATAATCGAATTAATTAGGTTTCACTAATTTATGTTACTATACCTCGTAGCTAACAAGTTCGAGATGTTATTGACTAAGAAACCCCCCAGACGTCTGTTAGGTTCACAGGGGTCGCTATACCTAGCGCTAAATTCTTTTAGATCTAACATCAGATCAGCCTGTTTCATATCCGCTAACTGCTATATCAGTCACAAGTCGCTCCAACAACCGAACTAGAGTACCATTTTTAACATCGAACGCGCATAGCATTCCTCAGTCAGAGCCGCCAAATTCATATCCGCTAACTGTCATATCAGCCACGAATTGTCACACCAACCGAAATAAAAATATCATTTTACTGGTTATCACTTTAATTAAACTTTTCCTACCCAACCTCACCTAACTTAGGGGTGCGTGTTTCTAACCCGCGGGACAAGAGTACGTGTTTCTGACCCGCGAGCCAAACGTACGTATTTTTCTAGGGTACGTATAGCGCAGATTTTTTTTTAGCGGTTATGGAGTGGCGAGAGTGCGCGTGTGCTGAAACATTTTTCAGAGCAAAACCATGTGTGCTGATGTTTTTTTAAGGATATGACAGTGTACGGTTATGACAGTGAGCTGAATTGCAGTGGCGCTAGAGCGCGTGTGCCGAAATATTTTTAGCGCAAAAGCTGGTCTCCCATTCACAGGCCGCAGGTCGTCACTGCCCAACCAGGGGTGAGCACTCTTATTTCCCTTCAGACTCTCCTTTTCTTCACCCTTCACTATCTCTCCCTTCCTCCCTATCCTAAATTTGCTTAACTCTTATTTACCTCATTTGCATCTTAAGTTTAGTTCAAATTTCCTTCAACTTATCTCAAACTCCTTCGTAACAATTCTCCAAATCGTCGTTGCCCACACACGCTCAAGCACGCACTCACAAATACGCACACATGCACGCACACTCAAATACACGCTCACCGGTTTGAACAATTCGATTCTCCTTTCGGGTGGCTAATGACAGCCAAGAGGCGTTCTTTCTTTCATGCAACCTTTTCCTACAACGACTCCTCTTTCTTCGTTTCAGTGAGTGTAGATCTCATGCATGGGATAGACGTTTTTTGTCTCTTCTTCATCTTTCCCCTCAGCAGGTGTTGGGGAGCATAGCTCCGGCACCTTAAGGACGGTTGCTAATCGTTGGGGATCTGATACCGAGTAGGTATCGTGTTATTCCTCCTTCCGGCCACCCGTGAGTGCGGCGACTTCGTGGACTTAGCACCTTAAGAGCTCCTGAACCTCATGTGGCACTCGTACAGACCATTGACGTTCACCGCATACAGGACATTATATTGAGCAGTAGTAAACCTAACTCTCACATATTAAAAGGGAAAAAAATGATGCAGCATGATTGTTGGTTTGACGTTCGGCGCAAGAAGGACAATGGCTCCAGCGCGCTAGAACGCCTCGTCACACTAATATAATCGATTGACTATTAATGTGTTCAGGCCCTTTATGGATCTGGAAAAGAACAACGATAAGGTTGACAAGGTGTCATTGTGGATGGTGCTACGTTTGTATGGGGTGGCCGGATATTTGCTATAAGTGGTTCAAAGTTTCTATGTTGGCATGTGTCAGAGTGGGGAGCGAGGTGAGTGCCTGGTTCACAGTGAAAGTGGAACTAAGACTAGGTTGCGTTTTGTCTCCTTGACTGTTGAACCCTTACATGATGGAGAGGTCAAGAAGGTGAAGGTGAATGTAATGGGTTGAGGATTAGAGCTCTTGTTTGGATAAAATGTGTGGAGTTGACAGTTGAGTCATTGACACTTTGCGGATGATACGACACTGGTCGCGCATTCGGAGAAAAAGTTTTGTAGGCTAGAGTTGAAGTTTGGTAGAGTGTGTGAAAGGAGGGAGCAGCGATTTAAAGTGTGTACAAGTAAAATAAGTAGATGTTCGAGGAATGCCGATGCGAGAAGGACCAGTGTCTTCCTACATGGAGAGTTATTGGAGGGAGTTCAGTGTTTCGAGTAACTGGCCTATATTGTGGAGAAGACTGAACTAATGGAAACGGAGGGGACTTGTGAAAGAATGAATGGTGTAAGGTGTTGGGTGCGCTGAAGAGTGTAATTTGCTGCAGAACGGTGGGTTAGGAAGAGACAGAAGAGTGTTGTTTGAGGGGGGAGTTGCCTCAACTGTGCACTACTAGGCTGAGACGTAGGTGGCGTCTCAGCTCACAAGGGGGGGGGGGGATGGCGGATAACTTTTAAGAAGTATGGGAAAACCAGTAATCGCTGTCGGGCCTTGCTACCAACATTGATCTCGGATTACACTCTTGCCCCGAAGTGTATGTGTCCCGGGGTCCTGACAAGACTCTTTAGCGCCAAAGTGCTAAAGGTGCACCTTGCCGTCGGCCACCCCCTGTCTGGGGATTTGGCTTTGTGTCTGTATCTGTAAGTAAATGTTAGTTGACTACATTTTTTTAAGGGAAAATGAATACTATGAATGAAATTATACTGCAATTTCATACATCTGAGACCTCTTAAGGTGCGCAAATTCTCAAACTCGGTTATTCGTTCTAAGCTTACACCAGTGAGCATCATTAAACTATCAACTTGAAAACATGAAAAACTGACCATCTTGCAGAAGCGTCACTGGGAAGCCAATCTTGGGGTGTGTACTGAGCCACAGTCTGTAGCGGGGGTGTGTAGTGTCTGCCAACGCTGTTTGCTGGACCAGTACTTCCAACCTTAACAGCCAATCATCTCTCGCCAGGTGGCAGTTCTGCAGCACAAGCCAGCCACCACCTTCCACAGCATGTTCCATCAAACTTTCTGCTGCCTCCTCCTATAATGGAGAATAGAAGTTAGATTTCATTAAAGGGACTGAGGTTTCTAGAGGGTAGAGAAAGTAAAACAATGAATGCTACGAGAGCATATATCACATTTTAAATCCGCGCTCAGTGGCAGGAACGTCTTGAAAGAATATTTGTGAAGCCCATTACTCCCAACGCCGTTGAGATTTTTCATTTATGATCATATATAGTATACAAACATAGTATTCCAAGATCTCGTTGTTGTTCCATTTCAGTCATATGCTGGTATGCCATCACGTAAGCAGAATTCTATTGTGTGTTACAATGTGTATTGCGGTGCATTTTCTAACATTAATGTTCATTTACCATCTATCTGACCTGTCACGTAGTTAATTAAGATCGTTTTGGATAGTTTTGCAAACGTGCTCTCAGTCCGCTCCGTGGCAGAGTTTAGTGTCGGCGGCAAATTTGGATATTTTGCTGAATATGCGATGCCGGTTTCGAGTTCATTTATATAGTATATAAAGAGCAGGAGTCTGAAAACCCTGCTCTGGGTTACTGTAGCCAATTGATTTTTTCATGACGAACACAGCCCGTTGCTAGTAACCCGTGAACTAATTTCAGAGCCAACTGGCCACGTTTCCAGGTAAACCGTGCACTTCCCCTTTTTTTAGTAAGCGTTCGTGAGGGACCTTATCAAACGCTCCTTGAAAGTCGAAATAAATTAGATTGACAGCTTTTGTTTTTACCGTATATCTGGGTAACCTTATGGAAAATTTTGTGGAGATATGTCAGGCAGCTGACTTTGATTCTGAAGTCGTGTCGGGTTTCCTTGATGAGGTGGTTTCTCCCTATGGGACATGTTATACTTCTTATTATCATTCTTTTTCAGGTTTTGCCGACGAAATATATGAGACTGATTAGTTTCTCGTTCCCTGGCTCTTCCCCACTTACCTTCTTGACTATGACTGTAATATTTGCAGTTTTCCAATCATCCGGCATAATTCCAGTGAACTGTTTATGATTTCAGACTGGTTCCGTAACATTTTCCGATGCCGATCATCCGGTTCTGTGATTTGTAACTATTAGTTTACTGAGTTGTTCTTCTACTCCATAAACGAGGAAGTGAATATTTTCCTACGGCTACACTTCTCCGGGCAGTTCTTCTTATGGGATATTATTGAAATTCTCATCTGTAAAGAGGGTTTCAAAATATTTGCTGAGTATGTTAGACACGTCTGCATCGGACGATGTTAGATCAAATACACTTTCGTAGAGGGCCAATGCTGTCACGAGCCACTCATCTTTCACATATGTGTATAACCCTTTTAGGTTGCATTTGTCCATTTTATCAACACTTTTCCATTTTTTTTTCTTGTCGCTTCTGGCCACTACTCTCTTCACTCTTGTATAACTTAGTTCGTGCGCTAGGTCTGGTTCTTGTGTGGTATTTGTATTGTGTTCTTGATTTAATATTTGTCAGCAAGTAATCGAATCTTGAACATCATTATTCAGCCACGAGAGATTGTTAATTTTTAATTTTATCTCCGCGATACATCGCTTGCTTGTGGTTTGCTTGCAACACCCGGTTTATAAAATGATCACAGCATCCATCCGCGGTCCTACCTCTAAATAGGTACACGCAGTCTATGTTCGCATATTGGCCTTTCAAGCTGTTAAAATTAATTGGCTTTGGCTATTCAAAAGTTTTAGTACAACCTAGAACTCGTATCCGTGATTTTTTTTTCCTTTCAATGTTACCAGTTCTACTAATTATTCTTCAGCAGATAAAAAAGGTCTGAAATGTCAGGCCCTCTGGTTGGCTCTTTAGCGTACTGTTATTTGGTTGTTGTCATTGACGATTCGTATCAACCTACAACCCCGTAATTTAGCTTCCATGGTTGCCCAGTTGATGTTAGGTTGATAGAAGTCTCACGAAAATACACTCATAGGAAGAGGAGATGATTATGCGTATATAATTCGTCAAAGAAATTATCTTCTTCCCTACTATAATTTGAAAAAATCGGAAAACTTGAACAATTTTCAGTGTTATGCCTTCAGAGGTCATAATATCGACACAGAGTATCACATAAGTTGTTCTTGCAATTGCCCTGCAAAGTAATGCAATAAAAATTTATTGACATAAAGCACTGCCCCTCCTCCCCTCTAGATTAGAGAAGGATTGCCCGCACTGAAGGTGCTGAATCGTAGAAGGCCTATTTTCTCAATGGAAATTTCAAGCTAATATTTACTGATTCCAACGACAACATTGATTCGTTTTCACTATAGAGTAAAGAAGATTTATCTTGGGCATACGTGATTGTGCATATTTTTCAGTAGGTCTACTACTTTCTCTATTATTTTTTTGGGCTGACATGTCTGTTGTTGAGCCATCAGGTGCCCCTCAATTCAATACCACTAATGTTTCAGCTGCTCTATCCTATCCAGTGCTTTTACCAGGGTTTTGCCTTGGTAGCTATACGAGTTGGTACTTCATGTTTTGCTCGTTTAGGCTCCGTGTTTGATGTTTCCGTTTGTTTCTTTAGGCGACGTCGTTTCCCGGTCCTCTTCCTATGCTCATTGTGGAGTGTTTCTTGCTGTAGTATCTACTTCAGTACTGAGGAAAATGCGTTTTGCTCAGTGTATTGGGATGCCTCATTCTATGCGCATTGAGATGACTTCCATCACGCTAGAATTATTCGGGTCTTCTTTCAGAAAAAGTTCTGTATTTGCATAGCATAGTCTTTCTTCGTTTGCCAACTTTTAACCCGCAGGATGATAAACTTGATCCTGTTTTCATTTGTAATAATACCATTATTTTGCTAAACTTGTTGTCAGCCGTATAGACCAGCAGGTGCCCTGTTCCTACTTATATCATGATGAGGTTTTAGTTTTTGGTGCACAGTTGTTTAGCTTGGGTGGGGAACGTTTGCATAGTGGAACAGGAACAAAAAAGCTACTTCTAGTCGTCTTTCTCTCTGGTGAGACAACATTGTAGGTTCTCGAATGACCCAGTCTCGTGGGACCTCTCGTGGCCAGTCTTGTATACCTCAAGTGATCCAGCCCTGTATGATTTTTAGTCACCCAGCCATAGCCACGTAGAATCTCTAGTGAGAGAGCCTTGTAGGACCTCCAGAGAGACATCCTTCGAGGATCTTTTGACAGACGGAAATGAAGGGTGGATCAACTTCTACCGACGGTTGGCCGACAATCATATGTTATAAATTTGATGACAAATCACTCACCTGCCCTTGTCCCATCGAGACGACAAATACCAAGTCGGGTGGCACATCGACGTCTTCTGCAAACCTTCAAAATAAAAAAATAACAGTTCAATACTTGTAGAAGAAACCCACGTCTTGCGGCATAGATTTTTATATTATGTAGTTCAATATTATTTGAATATGCAAATTCAACACGAATGAGAAAAATTTGCGGTTGTTTGGTTCCATGTAATATATAAGATTTTTCCGAACAAACAAACCACTTCAACTCGCCACTTTGATTACCATGCGGGAACAATTTGTTGACAGGTTGACATATTTTAGTATTCTTTGAAGAGAAATTGACGATCTAATTTTCATATTTGATTTTTATTATTTCACCTTAATTTAAAAACTATAAATCTTAATAGTTCATCTTATCTTAGCAGGAAGCAGAAGCTGCTGCTGACTGCTATTAACCCACACATCATCAGTAGACAGACACAGTGTAGTCACACCCACCATGTGAAACCAAATACTTTGGCAGAAGATCAAGGAAAGGAGTCAGAGTTCAGGGGGAGATGAACCCCGCAATCAAATCAAATCTAATTTAGGGGAGGGGGGAGACGGATGCGTCCCCCATAATCGTGACTAAAAACCCGTCGTGACGGTTTGAGCTTTTCATACGTGCTCTGATATGGGCGAACAATATGTCAATGGTACGTGTGTCCCACCTAAAATACATGGCAATGCTCCTGCAGATGATAACAACACTTCTGTCCAATTATGATGTAATTCCAAACTACACAATCTCCTTGTGTGAACAAATTTCTTGACTACTTTCCTTTATCAGCTAAGGCAAGTCAACTCTTTTTCCGCCTTTAGTGCCCTCCTTCACCGCACGAAAGTGTGAAGAGTCACGTCCCCTTCTAGGGTGATGTATCCTTCGTCAATGTTACCAGTTCACTTTGCACTTACGTTTGCGCTTGATATTGCTTTTGCGTTTACGCTTGTGTTTTCACTTGCGCATGCACTTCCGCATGCGCTTGCGATTGCGCTTGCATTTGCCTTTACGTGTGCGCTTGCATTTGAGTTTGCGTTTGTGCTTGCGTATGCGCTTGCGTATACGCTTGCGTATGCGCTTGCGTATGCGCTTGCGTATGCGCTTGCGTTTACACTTGCGTTTGCGTTCGCGTTCGCGTTTATGTATGCGTTTCCGCTTGCATATGCGATTGTGCTTTGACCTGAGTTTGCGCTCGCATTTGAGTTTACTGTAACGTTTGCACTTGCGTGTATGTCTACCTCTACGTCTCACCGCAGGATGCTCTGCAAGGGAGAGGCCCCCTTGGCCATGAGCAGCAGCAGGGGTGTGCCGCACGTGGTCGTGTCATAGCTTGCACGCAGGTCGAGAGGCGGCGGCGATAGAAATTCTTCACCAAGCACCTGTAGATGAGAGAAAAAGTTCCTCGTACTATCCTATATCGTAAAATATGGTCATTGTTAGTCAATACGCAAAGATTACTAGTTAGTACACGTAAATTAGTACTTATTGTATAAAGCTAGTTCCATGTGGCGCTGTGCTTGGCGCTTATATGTACATGTATGACGTTGAGTTCTACGATAATATGCCCTTACTGTTCTCTTTGTGCGCCGAGGAGGCCTAGTAACCATTCAGTAATGAACTATCAGACCTCTAGGTAGTAGACACGCTCACGTTGTGAGCGTGGCTCCCTTGCGCGTTCCCAGTCTAGACTTGAGATGGCGTGGGACGCGCTGGAGGTCTGGGGATGTTCAGGTAGAAGTCTGGTCTCAAAGAGGAAGCTCCTGATTTTATATTATCCCAGAGGTTAAAACCCAGAGGTCAAACCCAGCTGTTGGCAGGTGCAGAATTGGTTTTGGTTTGGCGGGCTCCACGACCTTGCCTCTTGAACAGCTTGGGGGGGGGGCATTCGTCATCGCTTACAATGTAAACTAACTCTATGACGTCAACCTGCCTGATACTTTTATAAACTACTACTTAACGATTAATGTGGTACTCATAGTTTTCCAATTATCGTGTTATTCTTGTATACTTACGATTCTTCGTACATTGCTCGGGACCACGCGATATAGACTAAGCGCACACACCACCTTGTGCCGTAACGTCTTCTACACACTGCACTGTCTCCCTTCAATCAGAGGCCTAGTGAAATTTTCGAGCACTTCGCAAAAATATGATCCGCTTAGTGAGCATCTACATTGAAACTCCACTACACATAGTACACGAATTACGTTACTTACCGTTGCTTAATACTGACAGACTGTACACATAAAAAAAGAGTGCATACGCGCGGGCTTTATTTTTTTCTCCACTAGAGTGAGCAAACAACGGGAGATTACCAGCAACCAATTGACTCATACCAAGAAGACTAACATGGTGCTAAATTGATACGTACCTCTCCTCGCCTTTGTACATGATTTCAAATGGGGGTTTGCAGTAAGAAATAGCCTACAGTCGATAATCCTCTCTAAGATAATTCAGTAAAATAGAAGTTGTCGGCTCATTGTATACAGTGAGCCGACTGTTACTAGTGAGCCGATTGCTACTAGCAGCTGCCGGCTGATTGTATACAGTGAGCCGACTGCCTCTAGTGAGCCGACTGCTACTAGAAGCTGTCGTCTCATTGTATTTAGTGAGCCGACTGCTACTAGGGAGCCGACGCTACTATGGAGTCAACTGCTACTAGGGAGCCGACTGCTACTAGGAAGCCGACGCGCCAGAAATGAGGAATGGTTACGTTTTGTTTTTGATATCTCTGCATAAAAATTTACGTTTTTAAGTGTGAATATGAATCTAGCTGTTTCATCTAGACCAGCCGGGAGCAGCCATATGAGTTTGTATGCTTAAAAACGTACAATCTCCATGCCGGGATATTGGAAACGGCGTCTGTAGTACATTATGAACAACAAAGCCATGCCTTCGCCACGAAGTTGTGTACGGCAAGCACCGTGACGTCAGGCCTGAGGCAGCGCACGATGGCAAGCCTCTCGAGATGAGGTACCGCCGAATAGGGCTCGGGTAGAGGCTCGAGGTGAGGGGAGACAGACTCAAGAACACCGCGCCACGAGTCTGGGGATGTGGGGATGTGGGTCTGGAGGTTGGCAAGCCTGGCAAGAAAAATATATTCAGGTGAGGTAGACTTGAACCTCACGGTTAACATAGCTGGAGTGGTGGGAAAGTGGGTCTGAAGATGGGTGAGTTTGATAAGGGAGAAATAATGACATGAGGAAGACTCGAGAACTTCACGCCATGTGTATGGGTAGGTAGGTCTGGAGGGTAGCGAGCTTGATAGCGAGAAATAAATACCGTTAGTCCTCCGTTCGGGTATAACCGGAGACTAGTCCAATTGTATGACGGATGTTCATTGTGAGTCAACTCATTCTAAAGCCTTCCCATCAACAAGCAGAAATGTAACAGAAAATCGAAAAGACAGGTAAAACCCATCAGCATTCAGGAACGTTTCAGAAGAATACGAGGCTTTGCTACAACACTGATCATCAATTAAGTAACGAAAATAGAGTAACGGTAATAATATATGCAATTTGGTGGCTTTATCCGAGGATACTTGCTTAAAAATAATCTTTGCTACAAAGGCAATCAAAGTATTAACAGCGACTTCGCATTCTAAGTGTTGCATCTATTAGATGATATTCTGAAACTTATGCAACATATTTAGTTACTAGAAGTGTCAGTTATTGATCAACTTTTTGCAAATCTAATCTCGTATTTGTTACCGGCTCTGTGCGTCACCTGGAACAAGAAGACGATGCCAGCACTGCTGTCCACGCCTGGTCGGGCAACCAGCCCGGGCATGGGTTGAGGGGCGCGGCCCCTAGTAGACCCCCCCCACCCGTCAACAGAAACCGCCAGGTGTCGTCACTGCCGGGGTTCTGAGGTACGCGGATGTTTGCTAATTAAAACGTGCAGCCAAAAGTGTCTTCTTAAGCAAAGGGGGTATCAGTGTATCAACCGAGTCAGGACTTATCGTGGTTATAGCTGACGACCTAGTTCGGCCCGTAATACTTATGATGGATCAATGGCGTTAAGTCTAGTCAGAGAATATTCAATGTCTTTCTTTAATGAATACGCTCGAAGTTCGACCATTCAATTTTTGTGTGCAAAATGCTGACGATGATTGCCTCCAACTAGTCGCTATAAATATGCACAGTACAGATACAGACACTAGGCCGCATCTTTCAGAGAGGGGGGTGGCCGACGGCAAGGCGCACCTCACACCCTCATACGCTCACACTCACACAATTTAGCCCTTTTGTGCTAGAGGGTCCGGCCGGTACCCCCTCAACATACACTCTGGGCCACGAGTGCAGTCCGAGGATCCGACGTCAGCCGCAGGGCCCGACAGTTTTCACGTCCCCACCCAAGACCATCCTCACAGCGGGATGCCAATGGCGGGAAAGCACATCAGAGCAGCGTCAAAATCAACCATTCACAACCATTCTCCACTCACGCCTGTTCATCGCACGCTCTTTCGCCACCTCCACATTCATGTCTCTCCTTCCCAGCGCCTGCTTCACACCATCCATCCACCCAAACTTCCATCTACCTCTAGGCCTGCGACCACTCTCCTCCGCATTCATCACTCTTTTCACCAATCTCCCTTCATCCATCCTCTCCATGTGCCCGAACCATCTCAGAACATGCGAATCCACTCTGTCCTCCAACTTCTTTATCATCCCTGTTCTGATACGAATCACGTCGTTGGTGATCCATTCTCTCAGCGTTACTCCAGCCATGCTCCTCAGGCATTTTATCTCGAAAACATTCAACCTTCCTCCCTACAACATAGTGTTTACGTGCTTGTGATATAATAAAAGGCTCATTTTATTCCATCTGTGTAAGGGTGGAAAAATAACTGTAAAGCTCTGCCCGGCTACCCTCTACAGACGGAAAGCGAGGCGACCGCAAAGACCCTTTCATGTTCTTTGCCTAATTAAGCCCACATTCCAGGCCTCACCCCAACTCTATACCCTTCCCTTCCTTTGCCCCATTAACGGTCACAGTGAATGCAGTCATGACCAAGGCAGGAAAAAATTCCAATAGCAATACAAATGCTCATCTGGAAAATTTGCCTAAAAACTGCATACATCGCCTTGGAAAAAGTGAAAGCACGATCACAGACTTGCAAAAACAGCATGACGAAGCAATAGCCTCTCTAGAATATCTATACGGACGGATTGCCGAGTTCAAAGAATTCCGTGGATCACAATTAAATGTGGTGACGCGCCTCCAGAGCATTGAAGAAGACTGGTGTGACACGGAATCGAGTTGATATACTCGACAACAAAAGTCGCAGCAAAAACATCAGGATAATTAACCTTAAAGAAAGCGATGGTGAAAATGTTGAGCAGTTGCGAGTTTATATAGACAAAATTATCAAGTGCACAGTGCAGCTCCATTACCGCTTTCCGCGTTGGTGAGCGGCGTCACACAACCAGAGGGTCTGGTCCCATACTGCCCCGCCCCATTATCGCGACATTGAACACAGAACAAGACCGAAACAACGTTCTGAGATCAGCACGCAAACTCAAATCTCTGCAAGAAACGATCTACGTCCAGGAGGATGTCTGTCATAACACCTCCCTTGAAAGACAGAGACAAAAGGATGAGTTTAGGAAGTTGAAAACTCAGAGGGTCCTAAACTTAGATTTAAGAAACGCAAACAACCTCAACAGCATCAACCAAGATCTAGTCAGCCTCATCCACAAAATCAAATTAAGCTGCAGTCAAGTGAGGATTTTCCAGCCCTTCAACATCTGCAACAGAGTCCTAAACGCAACCAAAGGGCTGGCCTGATCAAGAACACACAGAGCAGCAACAGTGGCAACAACTCAAATGGCAACACGACCAACAATGCAGGCGACCCGCAACCTAAACATCAGTTTCCTGTGCGTCAACTCACCAACCAGAATCCAAACTCCAACAATCAAAAACTGGCGACAAATTTTGAACAAGTGGACAAACAACATCAACACGTGGACCACCAAGTCCAGTCGTCTGCGGTCGCTGTGGAAGAGGCACTTCCTGAGTTGGGTAATCAGCTGATGAACAGCGGAGCCAACCTCGCCAAAAGGAAATGGGCCAGTGGCGATGTATGTCACCCTAACAGCCGGCTGCCGCAGTCTTCAACAGTCGACAGTGGAGATGAGGAAAAGAGCGAATACACCCTCTCGGGATGGCAATCGCCATCACGGCTGATTAGTGACGATTGTTCGAATGAATTGTTTAATAAGCCCCGACGCAGTTCACGTATAAATATCCGAACACACGAGTATGGAGAAGAGGAATTATGACTCATCCAGTCCCGAGCAGCTTCATTTTGTCTAAAGCAGCTATTAGTAATGACTGTATTGATGATTATTAAACAATTTTTCGTTGGTGGGAAGCTTCCATCGATTAATTTTAATCTTTGTAGATCTAGAATATCCTTCCTTCAATCCAACTCTTGCATTGAGTGTCATGCTCGACTTGTCGCAATTGCACAAAAAAATAGCATACGGTATGTTATCTCACTTTCACTGTACTTGAATATGACTGTAGAAAACATCATCCGCAATTTTCTCTCTGCCGACATTTTCCATTAAATGTCATCAAATATTGTAAATTGGTGTGTGTTCTACAACATTGTATTTTTCTCGTGTCAGTATATGATTGAACCGAAATTTAAATACAATATATTTGTAAATGAACAAACATCCCCCCGAACTTCTCTATTAACTGCTCAATAATGTTCTCCACGAAATCGATCCAGATTTACAACTGAAAATGAATATCCCGGAGTGTCAAATAATTCCTGGTGATGAGCTCCCTCGCCATACAATTTCATCAAGAAATAATTTCACCTGCATGGCAATAAATGTTGCAAGTTTAAAAGAGAACTTTCTTAGCCTTCAAATCAATATAACAGACCATTTTGCACCTACTGTGCTAGGGCTCCGTGAAACCAAATTGACAAATGAATTGCAGGACTTATATTATCTATCAGGTTACAATTTGTATACAAACAATAATATGAGTAATAAGGGAGGCATTTGTTTATTTACAAAAAACAGGCTAACTGTTCAACCGAGACCTGAACTCTCTTTCATCAGGCCAGGAATTGAGACTCTTTTGCCGACATTTATTGTGATTACGAAGTTAATACAATAAGTATGGTTTACCGTAGAGCCTCTGAAATATTGGTAGAAAGTTTCTCGCTGGAGATGAATGAAATTATCAGTGGCATCGACGTAGCCCATAATAAAGTGTATATTATGGGTGATTTCAACATAAATCTGCTTCACTATCATAGGTCGAATTTAGTTGCTGACTAATGTAATAATTTCCTTTCTCATGGTCTGTACCTATTAATTACTTAGCAAACGCGTACAGCTGTTGGATCCGCCACATTAATAGATAACATTTTCACCAACACGTGCAACAGTGATAATTTTCGATGTCTTCGACCATTACCCAATTTTCATTCAAAAACCTAATTCTCACAAACCCAGTAATCCGACTAAAATTACCTATCGTAAATATAGCGACCGTAACATTCAAAGCTTTAAAGAGACGCTTGGAGCGTACGACTTTAATGAGATAATATCCACAGTAAACTCAAACGATGCTTTCACGCAGTTCCGTAGTATATCAATTGAACTGTTCGAGGTGCATTTTCCGCTTACAACTAAAGAGCTCAGCTACAAACAAGCTAAGAATCCGTGGATGACACCTGGTTTACTTGCCTCACAAAAAGAGAAGGACAGACTGTACCGTAGATACAAAAGGCATCCCATCACTCGTAGAGATGAATTTAAACGATACAAAAATGCGTTCACTAAACTGACAAATATTGCTCGTGAAAACTGTATCCAAAATTTGATAGAGACCTCTCAAGGAAATTGCAAAAGAGTCTGGAAAATCATAAGCAACCTTCTAGGAAAAAAAAAACAGAGTAATTCGGATTCAATTATTATTGATGATGAAGTCATCACTGATCCTCAAACGATTTCAAATGCTTTCAATAATTACTTCAATAGTATTTCCAATACTCTAAGCGAATCAATTATTAGCAACAACATCCCTTATGAACATTATTTAGAGAATGCTATTCTTGAGCAGCCAATCTTTAAACCCTACCGACTCAAACGAAGTTAAATCAATCAATAATGATTTTAAAAATAGTTGCAGCACTGGCTGGGATAACATCCCAACCAATGTAATTAAAGCTATATCTGGAACTATTGTAGCTCCCTTGACCCAACTTATCAATAAGTCTCTCATGCAAGGAGTTTTTCCTGATGCACTCAAAATCTTCAAAATTAGTCCCATATATGAAAATAAAAGCAAAACAGGCATGAAAAATTATCGCCCAATATCAGTCCTGCCCGTCCTAAGCAAAGCTTATGAAAAAATATTTTATGCTAGACTATATACTCATTTTGTCTCAAATAACCTACTTAGCCAAAATCAATTTGGCTTTCAAGCTTTCAGGAATACAGAGCATGTTTTTTTAAAATTTGCTGGAGACGTTGTTGATGGGTTTGACAGTGGTAAAGTCACCGTTGCAACTTTTATATATCTTAGCAAAGCTTTTGATTGCGTGAATCATGAGATTTTAGTTGCAAAATTACAGCATTATGGAGCTAGTTCCATCGATATCAGTTGGATAAAAAGTTATCTTCTTGATAGAAAACCCCTAGTGACTTGGGCTAAACAATCATCATTTGTCAGTACGTTAAATATAGGAGTTCCGCAAGGGTCGATCCTGGGAACTTTGCTCTTCCTTATAATGACATTGTAAACACTAGCAACAGGTTATCCTTCGTACTTTTTGCAGATGATACTACAGTTTATTCGACCGGGAAAAACCTCAATGATACTATTACTAATATGAATAATCAATTGGTTTACATTTCAAACTGGTTCACATCCAACAAGCTGAGGCTAAATGTTGACAAGACGCAGGTCATGATATTTTCCAAGAGGATGATACCCATTCACAACACACAAGTCGAATTGAACGGTCAACAGGTGGCAAATGTAGCATAAATAAAGTTTCTCGGTGTTATCGTAGATCAGAGACTCAACTGGAAAGATCACGTCTCATTTGTTGCCGGGAAATTATCCATATCATGTGGCATCCTATACAAAATTAGAAATTGTCTTACCACTCCTGCTAAAGGCTTTTGTACTATAGCCTTATTCATCCTTTTCTGACTTATTGTGTGAACGTGTATGCGTCTACCTACAAAACAAATTTAAGACCTATCGTTCTTAGTCAAAAGCGTGTCATCAGAACACTATCTCATGCCAGCAGACGTGACCACACGTTGCCTCTTTTATGTCAATGGAACATTCTCCCACTGTGTCAAATCATTAACTTTTTTCCTATGTATGATCTTCGCAACAATACGGATTTGCCAATTCCCCGAAATTCATCAACACAGTCCCAACTATTTTTAAAATACAGAGCTGCTAAAACCTGGAATTCGATTACCATAGATATAAGGACTGGCAAAAGTATTGCTACCTTTAAACGTAAGCTGTTCGAACTTGTACGTGCATGAACTCTTGAATTGTAATTTACTTCTGCTATGCAATTTTCCGTGTCAACTATATGTGTTTCAACATTTCATCTATAGATGCTTTCATTCTATATATATATATTTTTTTCTCTTGCCTCACATGCTCAAATTTCCAATTATCTTGTTCATGTAGAAATCCGTCCATTTAGTGTACCCATCGATTATGACTCATTGAAATATTTATTTCCTGTGTGCATATGTTAATATGTCACGCTAACTATGCAGTTAGTTTCAAATTGGTGTCATCGTACGCCAAACAATGTGTGAGTAATGTAATAGACAACCTCACGTCGGACATTTTCTGCTCTCAAGCTAAGTAAATGACAGTTGAAACAGTAAATAGTCATGATAAAGTAAACGTCGGTGATCAGACTTACTCTGCTCATTTTTCTTGAAATTAATGGTCCAATGTAATGCTTGCATCTGTCTCGATATATTAATAAGTGGAGAGTAGAGGATGTCCTCCAACAATGTCCGTCGGGTTGGTCCTTACTCCTCCACCCTAGTTTTAAGTTAATATTAAATTCACCTAGGTAGCAAATGTTGTCTTCAGAACAGCTCACGCGGACGAAGACTTGGTACGTATCATTTGTGTATTCTGATATTTCTGTTATTCTGTCAACATACCATTATACCTAAATAAATTTTAAATCCTTTAAATCCTTCTTCTCTCCTCTGCTCTCAACCCCCAAGCCTCAGCTCCGTAGAGCACAGTTGGGCCAACAACACCCTCATACAGACCTCTCTTTGCTTCCATCCCCAACGTCCTACAGCTCATTACACTCTTTAGTGCACCCAACACTTAACATCCCTCCTTCACTCGCGCATTCACTTCAGTTTCCACTAGTTCAGTTACAGCTCATTACACTCTTTAGTGCACCCAACACTTAACATCCCTCCTTCACTCGCGCATTCACTTCAGTTTCCACTAGTTCAGTTATTTCCACATGGGAGCCCAGATACTTAAAACACTGAACTTCCTCCAGAGCTCTCCATTTAGGGTGACACTAATTTTGCTCGCATCGGCAGTCTTCGAGCATCTCATTACTTTACTCTCACCCACGTTCACTCGAAGCTTCCTCCTCTCACACACTCTACCAAAATAAGACAATAGCCTACATAGCTTCTCCTCTGAATCCACAACCAGGGCCGTATCATCAGCAAATAGCAACTGGCTCAACTGCCAACTCCATCCATTAGCTTTCAACAGTTCCAAGCCATGACCCAGCACACTCGCGTTCACCTCCCTGACCACTCCATCCATATAGAGGTTGAACAGCCAGGGAGACATCACGCAGCCTTGTCTCAGTCACACTTTCACTGTGAACCAATCACTCACCTCGCTTCTCACTCTGACACATGCTCGGCTGTCAGCATATAAATTCTGCACCGCTTTCAACAGATGTCCGCCCACTCCATACAAACGCAACACCCTCCACAGTGCTACCCTGTCAATCCTGTCGTATGCCTCCTCCAGATCCATGAAGGCCCAGAACACATCCTTTCCTTTGGCAAGGTACTTCTCACAGACCTGTCTCACTGCAAAAAATCTGATCGGCACACCCTCTACCAATCCTAAAGCCACACTGTTCTTCTCCTATTGCGCAGTCCGTACAGCCTCTAATCCTTTTGATCAGCACTCTCCCGTACAACTTACCAACCACACATAACAGACTGATACCTCTTGAGTTGCAGCATTCATTTTCATCTCCTTTGCCCTTAAATAGCGGAACAATTCAGGCACTGCGCCACTCAATCGGTACCACGCCTGCCACAAAACACAAGTTCAGCAGCCTCACCAACCATTTGACAATCGTTACTCCACCCTTCTTCAGGCACTCGGTCGCAACGCCATCCAAACCAGGGGCTTTTCCTGCTTTCATCACATCCACCGCCTCCTGCACCTCTTCTCTGGTAATGTCCGCAACAAGTATTTTTTTCAAAATTGGCATCCGAGCACCACCACCCACAGCAACAATGTCAGCCTCTCTGTCATCCTCGACATTCAACAAATCATCAAAATACTTTGCCCACCTCTTCCGTACATCACCACTTTCCATGAACAACAAGCCGTTTTAATTTTTCACCACTTTCTCCTTTCCGGTCTCTCCCTTTCTCACCCTCTTCACCTCTTTCCAGAACATCTTTTTGTTCTTCTCAAAATTCTGGCACAACCGTCTGCCCCCCCTTACATCAGCGTTCCTTCTTGCTCTCCTCACCACCCGCTTCTCCTCGTTTCTTCTCTCTTTGTAGCTTTCATAAGCCACCTCCGACTTCACCTGCAACCACTCCTCAAACGCTCCTCTTTTCCGTGCCACCGCCAGTTTGACCTCTTCGTTCTACCACTCGCAGCCTTTTCTTTCGCACCCGCCCACACGGTGCGCACCACAAACCTTCTTCGCACATCTCAGCAACGCATCCCTTAACGTCTCCCATTCTTCCTCCACATCTCTCAGGTCCTGTCCTCTCACGTTGTCATATTCTTCCTTCAACGCCTGCTGGAACTCCTCGGCTCTACTTTTCACATTCAGTCCACTCACTTTCACTAACCTTCTTCCTCCTCCCACTCGTTTGTTGTCCTTCCACTTCTGCTCCTCTCATAATCTACCTTCCACCAGCAGATGGTCAGACACTCTTCCACCCTCCCCTCTCAACACTCGCACATCCAACAGCCTCCCCACCACTCTCCTCGATATCAGCACAAAATCCGTCAGTGCTCTCTCCACCATTGCACCATGGGCCATCCTTACCCATGTGTACTTGTGGATATCTCGTTTCCTGAACAAACTGTTCCCGACCACCAACTCTTGCTCCATACACAGACCTATCAGGTTTTCTCCACAGTCATTTTTACCAGGAACGCCAGACCTTCCTTTCACATTCTCCACCACTACATCTCCAACTCTTGCATTAAGGTCACCCAGTACAACTACATTGAAATGACCTCCAAAACTCTCAATACACTCACTCAGGTCAGTCCAGAATGGCTCCCTGTCCTCTTCACTCCTCTCGCTGCCAGGTCCGTAAGCACTCACAAATGCTCATCTTTCTACGCCTAACTTAACTTCCACCCACATCAATCTTGAGTACACCTCCTTCCATCGGTAGCGCTACTAGCCAACCGATCACTCAATATCAAGACCACACCTTCTCGTGCCCAGCCTTCCTCCACACCAGACTTTCTTCCACTTACCACACCAAACTCACATTCGCCCTTACCTTTCAATTTCGTCTCACTCAGCGCCAACACATCAAACTTCCTCCTCACACACATCTCACCAATCTCCCTCCTCTTTACATCATTCGTACTACAGCCACGCACATTCAGCGACCTTAACAATAGGGTTCGGAAAGGCGTGTGCCTCTCCTCCCCCGCTCGTTTTGCGGTCTTCGAAGAAAAGTTTCACAGAGAACGGGATTCTTAGCCCCTTCGCTCCGCGAAGCAAACGAAAATTTGTTTATGATAGAGGGTGAAGGAAAATCACAGAAGATTATTTTCCGCTCGATCTTTGAATTTATTGGGAATCCAATTGAAATTATTCATTATGAAGCTTGGTCCATATATAAAACTGTCAGAAATTTATATATGAAGTTAAATTCCACAAGGGAAAAGTCCAGTTTGTTTTGTCGGTTGTAAACTACCCATGAACGATTTTTTTACGCTATTGTACACTCAGAGTCATTTCAAAATTAAAAGTATTCATAGTGGTTTAATACCTACTTTGTGTATACCAAATATGCATTAAACATCATCCTCAACAATCTTTTTCCGGAAAAAATAAATTGAGAACTGTAACCGGTTCCAGTCTGATTCTCTATTCAACAACCTCTTCATTGGGAAAAATTCATAATGATAGAAGTGATTGTGTTAACGGAAGTTTCATATTTTAGTCTTGTAATTTTAGGCTGCCGTGTCGGAGTGGTTAGTGCATCCGACTGCAGTGTCAGCCTCTGGTGCTGCACGTCGCGAGTTCGAGCCTCGGCAGGGACACGGCGGTCTTGTGGCGGGGAGATTGGGCGCCTCCCCTCTCTGTGTCTGCCTAACTTAGCAGCCCTCCTAACTAGGGGGAAACGGCTGTATGTCTATACATACAATTTGAGGAGATACAGAAAAGAACTCCACCTTCGGGACGCCCTAGGAAGGAGCTTACTAAGGCATGCATCCTAGCTCCGATGGAGATGAGCCCCTTATTCAAATCAAATCCAACTTCGAGCAATCGCCCTTTGGTCAACTCTCAGCAGAAGTGCCCAAAGTGCACCATAGAAGATAATAACGAGACTGTAGCTTGGCAGATCCCATGGAATAGAGGTCAATTCTTCATCGCCCAAACAAGAGTGTGACTTGGCAGATCACAGGGAAGTAGAGGTCACCCTTAATTGCCCAAACGAGACTGAGGTGTGGCAGATCACAGCGAGAAAGAGGTCACCATTCATCCTCAAAACGAGACTGTGGCTCGGCAAATCACAGGAGAATAGTGTCATCCTCTATCGTCCAAACGAGACTGTGACTTGGTAGATAACAGGGCAATAGTGGTCACCTTTCATCGCCCCAACGAGACTGAGGCTTGGCAGATCACAGGGACATAGAGGTCACTCGTCATCGCCCAAACGAGGCTGAGGCTTAGCAGATCACAGGGGAATAGAGGTGACCCTGCATCACAAAAACTGCCAAGAGTAATTTATAACTGTTTATTAGATGGTTTTGTGGTCGTACTGCCGGCGTCAAGATTTAATTCACTTAATACCCAAGTGAGTCGAAAAGATTTTTTTACCAAACACGGAAAAAAGAGCTCCAAGACAGGGAAATTGACAAGGAAGCAATAAATGATGAAAGCCACCATAGTTTTAAATTTTTTCTCTGTATATGGATTAATCAAGAAGTATTTTTTTAAATTGTGATAGTTTGAAAGGTAAGGCTTAGGTAAGTTTCACCTGTTGCTCTGGTATCCGAAACAATTTGGAAGAGATTTTCGAAGCATTCGAAAGAACACAATACATTCCGTGATTTATTAATTTTTGTGTCCTTCTAACAATGTTCGAAATACGTGGTACATTTTTATTTATTTATTAAAATTTCCCTATCAAATACAGCAACCTTTAGGGAACAAAATACAGTAAGAATTTCTCATGTACAGTAGTGAAAGAAAATTCATTTATGGTTGGTCTGTAACCGGAAAAGCATATTCGACTTTTCCCATGTGGAATTTCCCTTTATATAGAAACGTTTTAGGGTACAATATGTTGACAAAGCTTCTTAATGGGTAATATTAAACAAATTTCCGATTAGTTCAAATATCGAACAAATATGAACTTTGAAGATTTTAATTAGTTTTAAATCATAAACGAATTTTCTTTCGCTACTTTGGAGGGTTATCTCATAAATTAGATTGCAATATCTTTCCTCTTACTTTCATTTTCCGATGCTTATGTCAAATTTTCAACATTAAACACCTTCGATACGTTTGACTCATAAATAACGTAGATAAATGCTGAAACTTATTTCGTTATCTACTCCCGTGGACAAACTGTTCCACTCAGAGACAAATTTAATTTATCAATAGAAAAAAAATTACTTCAACGCTATAATCAAGTCAAATTAAGACATTTCATACTAAAAATTCTCTGTCAAGGCTAGTGTATCGTTGTCTCTTCACCTGTGTCTTGTAGAGCCTGGCAGCCAGCAATAGTGCGAAGAGCAGCTTGTGCCTCTCGTAGAGCGAGTGGCAGACAGCGCTGAAGACAGCGCGGGTCAGCTCTCGGTTGATGGTCGCGACGCTTTCATCGATGGCAGAGCTTGCGGCGGACATGCGAATGGACTGTTGGAATAGCGGTGGGTGGAGAGGCGAACGAAAAAAGACTTGGATGGGGAGAGAAAGACTGAATGGTAGGTGAAGAGAGGGATAAAATAAATTATGAGAAATGGATGGCTAGATGAATTTCCAAAGGGAGTTCGAGCACCTTTCAAATTGTAGGATGGAAAATGGAACGATGTCAGGAATAGATACAAATATTTTCTTGATAGTTTCATTGGGAACAAATATATTGTCCGCGTACATGACTCGAACCCGCAGTTACTGGTATATGAGATAAGTACGCAGCGTACGAAGCCAAACAACACTACATTATAGTGTTTTTGTTAGACCAACACAGTCTCCTTGGCTCGTTAATGAGCGTCCTATATCATCAATCAATAGGATTCATGGTAGAGATGCTGCAATGACAATCGGATCATTTAGCGTAACGAAAAAATAACGCCTTGATTAAAACCTATTCCTCAATGTTATCACCAAACCTACTTCATCTGAACTACACATCTGACCTGTTCTAATAAGTAAAACAATGAGAGCATCTGCAGTAGCTACAGGTTGATGTTTCATATTATCTGATAAGCAGAGAAATTACAGCAGATACCTGTGGAGCTACGGTATCTGCTAGGGCCGAGGATTCTGAGTGGAGAGCTTACCCGACTGCAGTGCCAGCCTCTGGTGCTGCATTTTTGTCCTTATTAGTGGAAAACGGGCGTACGTCTGTGCGCGCGTACTCACCTGCAGGTACAGGGTGATGAACCACTCCAGCGAGTACTGGTACATATAGTCAACAGCACCAAGGTCAGCCACACAGAAGAAGAGAAGTGCAGCGTGAGCGGCCACTGGACGGTAGGCAGTCCTTGTCACTTCTATTTCGCGCTCAGTCTCCTGCACCACCACTTCCTGATTCGCAATTTCCGAGGACAATACCTGAAAGAACAAAAAGATTGTAGATTAGATTAGAGTACGGAAACAAAACGAGTGCTCATGTTGAATTGTTTCTTTGAAAGAAAGTGGGGAATAGTCAACAAGGCTTTAAAAATTGACGCACACATACAGGAAAAGGAAGGTTGTAAGAACAGAAAGGAGAAGAACCACCACTACCATCACCTCGACCTACGACCAGCACCTTACTACTACCCGAAGCATTTCAGCCCCGGATAAAAAACGGTCGAGTGTCAGATGACATTGATGTGAAGAGAAGAATGCAGGTTCCAGGCGATCGTATCTCGGACGGTCGAGCAGAGACGGACACGCCCATACTCTCAGAGGACTAATACATGTTTACTCAAGCGCACGCCTGACGACTTGCTCTGAAGGTTGTGCCATAAGGACTGGTATAGAGTCTACTTCAAACGAGCATATGGGAAATAATTTTTGACAAGCATATACCAATTTAGGATGAGCACCACACCCAGTTCCCTGGGTAATGGTCTTCCCACATGTGCTCAGAAGATTAAGTCTTCTCTACTCAAGTGGTTCCTTGAAGGCTGCCGCACCTCAAGGTAAGACTTCGGAGTAACATTTCATAGGAAAGAGTTGCCCGTGTCAACTTCCGGATTTAGTCAAAATAAACACGAGTGCTTTGAATTTTGAAAAAAAATGATATTACTGCAAGATTTGTTCTAAGAATGCCATATTTAAATTTTGAAATTTGATCGAATCGAGTTTACTCAGAAGAAAAGAAAGTATTTTAAATTGTGAAGAAAAACAGTTATTGCAAGATTTAATCCAAACAAAGACAAGAATCAATACTACAATTTTGAAATTGGTTCGAACATCGAGTTTTGTAAATAAACATCAAAGGTATTTTCAAATTTTTAACAGCAGTTATCGCAGAGTTTAGCCCAAAAGAGGCAAAAAAAATATGATAAAAATCTTGAACATCTTTGTAAGGAAGATTAGCGGTTACATGTTGCTCCGTTCCCTGCTGCACCAGGTCTCGCTTGGACCTGTGCTACAGAAGAGAAGACGGCTAGTTCATTCACACTGTACAAAGGAATATATTTCAAGGTGAGATGTCGGAGGACCATCTCCAAGGATTAATTTGCACTGGGTGTTATATATAATTTCAATATGCTTCAAGTAAGATGCCAGACGATAATCTCCAAGAAATATTCCATATATCAATGTAAAATGCCAGAAGGACATCTAGCAAAATATTATTCTACTAGATAACCGGTTCAGCCAAGCAAAGACAGCACTTTTTTCTTCTGTTAATTGCTCGTTGGTAAAATTTAATATCAATCTTTTCCTTTTTCCCACCTGACACGGAGAAAAGAAGAGATAAAAAGAGAGAGTACCATCGCGTCGACAGTGTCTCTCCATAGGAAGGTACTCACTAGCTAGACTCAACAGCTGGATGTTATACGTCGAATCTACGCCGTACCGTAGAGTTGAGCAATTGCTCTCCTCTTGGTGCGGGTTCACTTTTTCATGTATCGTGGGGTATGTAGGTGAATGCTGTCGTTGCGGCTCATTGACAGACGTCGCTAGGTCACCGGCGACTATCACCCAAACTATGTCTTTCGCGATTTGCTAGCTATTTTTTTTCTCCCTCCCAACCAGGGGAGGGATGATAGAAGAAAAGAGTCAACTATCGTTCCGGTCAGGTCCCTCCGTGGGAAAATACTTACTGACTCAATAATGGATGGTATACGTCGAATCTACGCCGTACCGTAGAGTTGAGACAATTGCTCTGGTCTTGGTGGGGGTTTGATTTTCGTATTTCATGTGCTGCGGCAGTGAATGCTGCCGTTGAGGCTCTTCGGTAGTAGAAGTAGTAGTAGTAGGCATGGGACGGACTGAAAAGTCCATTTGAGCAGTATTCCAAATTGAATTTTCTGTATAGTTTGCCCAGCCCAAGATGAGGTGCTCATCGTTCATGAGCTGCCGGATGCTGAAGTCTCCAACGGAGGTTGTTGCCACTTTGGCGTCAAATGTTCTAACGCCACATTTTCTTAGTAGGGGGTGGATTCGTTTCCCGGTGTTTTTCGATGCGGGTTTTAAATGAATTTACGTTATAACTGTTAATGACATCATGCGGTAAACAGTTACAAATTGTTGATATCTCAATTGGAAAGAAGTTTTTGGCTACTGATGTTATGAAAGGTTTTAGCTGCACTTTTGTATTATTTCTGTTCCTTGGGTTATAATCTCGATTAAAGAGGCCCTCAGAGCTAGCTTTAGTTGATCCGCTTAGGAATTTGAAGGTTCCTATTAACTGACCTCTAAGGCGTCTTCTTCCAGGTGATATCAGTTTAAGTTCGTCCAGTCTTTGTGGATATGTCTTATTTCTCAGTTCCCTACATTAAACCTACTCGGTATCTACGTTAAACCTACCCTGTATCTACGGTAAACCTACTCGGGATCCATGTTAAACCGACTCGGTATCTACGTTAAACCTACTCGGAACCTACGTTAAACCTACTCGGTATCTGCGTTAAACCTACTCGGTATCTGCGTTAAACCTACTCTGTATCTACTGTAAACCTACTCGGTCCTACGTTAAACCTACTCTGTATCTACGTTAAAACTACTCGGAACCTACGGTAAACCTACTCGTAATCTACGTTAACCCTACTCGGAATCTTCGTTGAACCTACTCGTAGTCTACGCTGCTTCTGCTTTGCCACTCTTCAATTGCCCTACTGGGGAGTCTGCATTAACTTCGCGTTGGGACTCCGATGGAAAACTGAAGCAGCAACTACTTCTATTTCTCAGTTCCGAAATCATTTGTGTTGCTCGGTGCTGACCTCGTTTAATTTTGTTAATATCCCCTCTTATGTGAGGGGATCAAAATTATATTGCAAATTCCATGTGAGGCCGGTCGATTTAGGTATATAGCGGAAACACGATGTCCCTGGACATGTAGTGGAAGTTTCCGGACATAAAAGTAGAGTAAAGGGTGACTAAACGTGCCCTGTGAAGGAATACGACAGGGCATAATTAGCGGTGGGTAGATGGAGGGTGTCATGCGCACAAGGGAAACAAAACGTGCCCTGTGAAGGAATAGGATAGAGCATAATAAGCGGTGGGTAGGGGGAGGGTGTCAGGAGCAAAAGTGAATCAAAACGTTCCCAGTGAAGGAATAAGATAGGGCATAATTAGCGGTGGGTAGGGGGATGGTGTCAGGCGCAAACATGAATCAAAACGTGCCCTGTGAAGGAACAAGATAGGGCATAATTAGCGGTGGGTAGGGGGAGGGTGTCAGGCGTATAAGTGAATCTAAACGTGCCCTGTGAAGGAATTAGACAGGTCGTAATATATCAGTGTCATTTAGTGGATCTTATCTCTTTATGTACTCCTCTCGTTACGATTTTTTGACAGTTTGTTAATACGCTAGGTATGTTTTAATTTATATTTAATTGGTTTATTCGCAAAAAATTACGGTACATATTAAGATATTTAATAGTGTAGGATACTTTTTAATAGGTTACTTTTATATCGTATTAAATAGTTTCACAGGCTGTCTGTCGTTTCAATGGTTTTTTATCGCTCACACACTTTGTTAAGTATGACTCATTCGAATAGAAACTTTTGCTGCTCAAACCTGATATATTTAAGGTTATTCGTAAGTAATGTAGTTTTGCAAGAAATGGTGACCTAATGCATATTACCATGGTTTGTTAGTGGAGGATTCATTTGAATAGAAGCTTTTATACCGATTCTATTTAGTTTTCAATGGTTATTGCCCATACATTTTGTTATGTATTCGGTGTTGTTACCGTAGGACATCGTAGATTATTACATCTTTCTCGTTATTAGTGAGTCCCGTTGTATGTACGTGGTATTTTATAGCACGATCTATATAGTTTGATTAAATCCATTCCCTTTAAGCGTTTCATGTAATCCAAACGAAGGTGGCACTCGACGACTTTTTTATCCATCAATGTCACATAAAGATCTTATCTTGACTCGCACTCTTTTCGATTAATGCAGTAGGGTATACTTTTAATCACTTTGCCGCGTTCGGAAGTAATAGCGTTGATTCATTCGGTCATGAGATATGATGTACCTTTAATCACTTGCCCTGATTGGTAGGAATAGCATTTGTTTCACTTGGACATGCATTAGGGTGTACCCTTAATCACTTGGCTTACGGGTGACTCATTCTAACGGACGGACGAACAGCTTTCGGGTATACATTGGCAGTTTTTATGATATTAGCATTTTCCATTTTATTGTATTCTGATATGTATTGCATTTATATATGTTTTTTCTTCTTTAGATGGTTGTATAGAGGTACGCTTGGTTCATTTCAGTTGCTCATTATATTCATTTACACAGTTCTGGTATGAATAGTGTTATAATAAGTTTCTGGTGGGGTGGGGTGTAGGGATACCTTAGGCAAAAAGTTGGATGCGCTTCTGGAAAATTAGGTAAGTTTGCTCATATCTGGTCTTTGTATTATCAGTAATTCCCGGGGGACGTTTGTCATGTTTGAGTGAATGTTTCGTTTTATATCTCATGTCCGGATTATAATTCTATATATTTTTCTGTACATATATGTGTGTATTCGTATCTAGTTTGGGTATAATTGACTCATTCGGAACTTGGTTGAATGCTTGATATTGAATTTAGGCAATTTTCTGTGTTTTCCAGTCGTTTATTTCTTATGTATATAATATATATAGATAGTTGACGATCGATCCCATCGTTAAGTTACAATTAGCTGCATATACGTTCACGTATTTTCAGATGTATTTATTCTGTAGACAATGAAGCAAGATTTATTTATACATTTTTCGTGTTATAGATACAGGGACACATAGGAACATATACATCGTTTTCAAATGTTTAGGGTCGGATGCAGGTATTTTACACGCCTTTTCAATACATATTTAGGTGGACAATCAAACATGTCCAATT
>SDVV010000731.1:0-29308 GCA_016164225.1 Gammarus roeselii
TTTATATATATACTTAACATTGAGGGTTGGATAATCTAATCTGCGCAGCTTTGGGTTTGTTTGTTCAATGTATGATTTTGCCATCGCGGAGGTCCTGGTGACAACATGCTTACAAAGTGTAGTAAATCATTGTTTGATAGTTGCCCACTAATCCCCTGTTAAATATGATTTCTATTTTTCCGTCTTGCTCAAATATTTTTTGTTTAATTTCGTAAAGGGCCTTGTTACGTTCAGAATATAGAATACATTTGTTCATTGGAGAATTATCTTTGATACATTTAGTTTCAGGCTCGAAGAGAGACGGCTCCGTTATGTCGCATCATTGGACACGGGAAAGTTCCTTGCCGTCAGATGGTAAGTTCATGCTACATCGATATATTTGCCAAAAAATACTATTGGGTTATAGACAGTGCATGTGTCTGTCGTCTGTGTGTCTGTCTGTCGTCGGTCACGTTGCAAACAGTATAGGATGTTTAAAGTGACGTGGGTCACTTGAGAATTTGAGAAAAATTGAGGTCTGAATGATGTCACAGCGTGCCACACCGGCCTATTGAGGTTGACATTTAATTAGAGTTCGTAGTGCAACAGATAATTGTTTGGAACAGAGAATGCACCAACTGTCCGTGGGACAAAAAAGTTCTCACCATCTGAACATATTGTGCATGACCCTCAGTGAAACACGGGCTAACTTCTTTACTTGAAAAAGTGCTTCATTTCTCGTTGTATAAATTTAGAGGTAAAACAAATGGAACACCGTCACTTTGATGCTTGAAGAGGTAAATAATGGGTCAGCGTACATGCACAACACGCATGAATGAACTGTTGAAGTTTGATTACTTCCATTGAGTCGGTCAGGCAAATTGATTTCGTGTTTTCTTACTTTGGCCAACGATGTACGAATGAGAGTTGGCATCTTTCCGCCACCACCACATCGTGACCCAAGCTATTGGTCATTGTGAGAGCCACTTCGGCAGAATAGCCCATGGGCGATTCTGAGTGTCCCTCCAATGCAAGCGGCAATACAAGATTGTACAGTTTGAGTGTTTAAATTTAGATTCGAAGTTATTGGATTGTAATGTAGTATATTACAGACCCAAAGATAAGGAATGTTGTTGTTAGCTATTGAGGCAGCTAGAGGCGCACGACTCTAGCTGCCGCAACAGGCTACCGGAGTAACGAAGCTAAAAGTAACAGACATGGAGCTTTTGCTCGTATTAATAACATCCAACTGCACGAACTGCATTAGAACCACTAGCCATGTTGTTTCCGCGGTGAATTTAAGTTGATCCCGCCGCTTCCTGATAGATTTTCTATGCTAGGAATATACGCTGTGTCGTTTGCTATTATTGCGGTTAGATGCAGATGTTCAAATTTAGTGGGTGATTGTGTTTTGTCAGCGGCTGTATTGTGAATCCATTTCTGTAATTTAAGTGTGATAGTAATATTTCTATGTTTCAAGCCAATAACTTATTTTTTTTAACAGGTGGTATTCTCTGTGTGTTTATCGATTTGGCTACATTTTTCGTTTACCATTAACAAGAGTTTGATTATATGTTTCATTCGATAAAATGGTGTGGAATGCACTCCGATAGCATTAAATGGTTATGGACTAAACGGACTTGGTTGTCAGTTGAGTCAACTCCTGCTTGTGGAAGATGTGGCTGTTGGCGAATCAGAGTCTGTAACTAATGCGAAGCGATGAAATGTTCGAAGAACACCACAATATGGGTGGATTCACTCCTGCTCTAAGTGAAGTTTTAAATTCCTGATCCCCAAGGTAAAACCCTCGATTCGAAGGTGTGTAATAAAGTGAATTAGGAATGGACGGTTTTAAGGAGACTGAATGCGGGACGTGATGCAGAACATTGAATTGGAAAAGTGATGTGAGGCTTATACTTGCTGGAATTTGGCTGAAATAAGAGGCCTGATTATGAGAAGCATGGCAGGAGTGAAATAGGGAAGATTGAATCCGGAATGAGAATCTACAAATTAGAACGGTGTGATCGGGGAACAACGTGATGGTGCTCGATAATTTAGCACAAATTACTGTACGTATCCTTGATCAAACAATTGTTCATAAATGGTATTGGAAAGTTAAATGTAATGGATGATGATTGATTAGAAAATCTTGAATGAAATAGATTCAAGTTCCACTAATTAAAATTACTCACATTGGAAATCGACTTGACTTTTTTTCAACTAGAACAAAATGTTTGCATACGTGCGATGCTGTATTAAATACATTCATTAACTTCTCAGACGAATTTCTCCCCGAAGTAACCGGTGGCCGCCACAGTGACCACAGGGCAAGCGATGACGGGTCTTCTCTTCGTCACCGGGGTAAATAAGACTGAGAAAGATTTAGTTTTCACCATTTTCGTCGTTGTTTTTCACTGTCATATCCCTGAATGGGATTATATCGAAATGAAAGTTATCTTTTCTTCTGTACACCATTTATAGTTCAGCGTGTGTGGGACTGCAACACATTTTTATATTAATTTCACATCTAGAGAAATTACGATTTATGTTGCAAATGGTACAGGAAGGCTCATTTATTGTATTCGTTCATGAAGTTTTCACTGAAAATCGGTACAGATCTAGACACATTTCTCTCATGCACTCACACGCAAACAACTTAGGTCTTTGGTGCTAAAGGGTTCCGCCTTAAGACACCGCAATTCTAACTCCAGGCCATGAGTGCGGTCCGAGGTCAGTGTCAGCAGCAGGGCCCGACTGTAGGACTGGTTTACCCCTGCTACGTCATATTGACCGGGCCTTCTCCCCCACGACCATCCCGTTTCTCAACGAGCTGCCAAAGACGGGAAAACACACCAGGGCTGCATCAAAACCTCAACCTTTCACGACACCTATTTGTTGCACGCCCTCTCACTTCCTCAACACTCGTGTCTCTCCCTCCTAGAGCCAGCTGCTCGACGTCCATCCACCTCAAAATTTGGTCAACCTCTAGACTTACCTCCACTCACTTCCGCCATCACCCTTTTCACCACTCACCCATCATCCATCCTAGACATGTGCCAGAGCCACCTCAGAACACGCGCATCTACTTTGTCCTCTGATGTCTTCACCATCCTCGTTCTAATTTGAACAACATCGTTATCGATGCCAACTCTCAGCGTCTTTCCGGCCATGCTCCTCAAACATTTTAGTTCGAAAACATTTATCCTTATTCTCTCTCCTGTCTCACCCCCTAGTCTCCGCTTTGTAGAGCACCGTTAAGACAACTACCTTCTTCAGCCATCTCGTTGCTTCCCACCGTAACGTCCTACAGCTCATTACACTCTTCAGAGCACAGATAACAGATAACACATCTAGGCACAAAAAGATACACACCCACACACTACACAACTCTTGCATTAAATGAACAGAGTCAATACGATCTTGCAGAGTAGTTGGGGTTGCCCAGGGGTGACAGAGTCAACCTGTCGCAGTTGAGGTACGGGCACCACACGGTCCTCCAATCATACCAGCACAGACTTGTTTCACCGTATGAAATATGATATGAACACCATCTATTACTCCTAAAGTCACACTTTCCTCGCCAACAGCGCCATCCGTAGTTTCTAATCTTTTTGATCAGCACTCTCCCGTACAACTTACCGACGACACATAACAAACTGATACCTCGCTAGTTGCAGGATTCATTTTTATCTCCTTTGCCCTTGTACACCGGAACAATGCAAGCACTGCGCCACTGAACACCCGACTTAAAACACAGATTAGGTAGCCTCACCAGCCATTCCACAATCGTTACTCCATCCCTTTTCAAGCACTCAGTCGCAACCCGTCGAAACATGGAGCTTTCCTGCATTCATCACCTCTCCCACCTCTTGTACCTTTTTCTTAGTAATGTACCAAAACCGGTTTCCGTGCACCACCCCTCACAGCAACAATGTCAGGCTCTCTGACTTCCTCGACATTCAACTACACTCCGAAATACTCGGCTCACCTTTACCGTACACCACCACTTCCCAGGAACAGCTGGTCGCTTGCATCTTTCAACACCTCCCCTTCCCGGACTCCTCGTTTCGCAAACTCTTCATCTCGTTCCAAACTTAAACAGAGACAACAACAATAGAATGACCCAGACAATTGATTTTAATAAAAAGGATCTAATTGCTAAGCAAATGTAAACAGACTAATCTCTACGTGCATCGAGGTGTGTTGCTCTTCACTTAACTCGCGTTACTTCACTAGCCAGTGTATATAAAAGCCTTACAAAAATTGTATCATTACTCATATCTAAAAAAGTTTGAATGCCTACCGCACGATTCCTAAAATTAGAAGGTAGTTACGTAAAGGGAAAAAAGAGCATCATATAAAGGTGTTAGAACAGTCTTGCTGATGAAACATTTATGTAAATAAGACATTTAATTCACAGTCATTGAGGTCACCTTCTCATTTTTGCCATCGTGACCTAACACACTCTCTCCGCCTACGTTTAAACGTCCTGTAATACGATATCGGTCCACCTAAGGCATTTGCTGGTCTGCTATCGCGAATTCAGAATTTATTTCGTAAATTCCAATAGGCATAACTGTTCGTTTTTACCATTGAAGTTAATTTGCAACTTTTCAGACCAGTGCCCTAGTTTACTAAGGTCACTTTGAATAACTATGCAATCAGATTATGATGAGAGGAGGCCCAAAAACACTATATTGAGGTGCTTATGAGGTTACTATAGCCTACTGACTTTTTCAGACCCAACACATCATTGTTGTTTACGGCCCGTAGAAAATTGCGCGATGCCACCTGGCCACGTTTCAGTTATGCTGTACGCAAACACCTTTTCTGTTCAAGAGGGACCTTATTAAACTGACTCAATATAACGTTTATTTCTGTATATTATGTTCATTGGATTGTTTTCTTCAACAGGTGTGAAAAGGAAAGTGACAACTCGTGATCCGTGGAATGAACGGGAGAAGAAATTTATCCACGACAATATGGCACACTTCATCGTGAATCATCTTTTACCAGGCGTAAAAGACTACATATTTAAAGAGAAACGAATAATTAAAATTCCAAGACAATATGTAGGCCTTTATATGTTAGAATTCCTTCACACCTCATTTCTGAAAAGTGACAGTAGCACCTGTATAAGGACCATCCCCACTATTGGGGTGGATGAATGATTATTCATTTTATAGATCATTAACATTTTATTTTAGTGTTTAAGTATTTCTTATTTCGTGGGCTCTATTATTTATCTGTGCCCTTTTTTCATGATGATAAATTTTGCATTGGTTATTATGTATCGAGGCTGGTTGAAACTAGGTGACCCGGGTAATAGAGGGTACTCGAGGGACTCTGGGGTTACGGGAACCCAGGGGACTTGGAAGACGAGGAGGATTTAGGGACCAACTTGGACCCTTCTGGAGCCCTCTGAGACACCCTTGAGACCCCTGAAGAAATTTGAGGCTCTCTCGAGGCCCCTCCAAACCCTGGTACCCCTGCTTCCCCTCCCCACGCTGTAGCACCGATACACACAAAAATGTATATCTGTGGAATGTTTGAGTAGAAAAAATCATTATTACAGTCCTCGGATAACTGACACAGAGAGGAAGGGCCGCGTCAAGGCTGGTCGAGGTGCGTCAAGATCAGTCGAAACATGTTGAGGCGAGTCGAGTTGGGTGCGACGAGTCGAGACTGGCCGAAATTATTAGAGACAAGTTGAGATGAACTGAGACGAGGAGACTCGAGGAACCCGATCAGCTCGGGGCACTTGGGTTACTCTCCGGGTGCCATTGGGCTCTTTTGGAACCCGAGGGACCTCTGCCCCCCCACCCTATCCTCATAAACAATAAGTGTGATTTCAATAATCTGAGCAGTTTTTAGCCCATGATGAACCTGCCCTTTCTTTCCTCTTCACGTTCCACAATTCTGTCATATAAAATCATGCTAGTGTATTCATGCGAGAGTTCCTGAGTGTGATTTTGTGCATAAGCGTTTTTTTTCAGTCTGTGCTCGCTCTCGCGTGCAAGAACCATATGTAATTTATGTCGTTGACCTTCACCGAGTAGCTATAAAACTTGTGATGCGTTGCGGTTGGAGTTGATCTGTTCCGCGAAGCCGTTGTCCTTGTACCAATTTCAACGTACGTATTACTCATGAGGTTCTGAGGGGTTGGAGGCAGGGATTCGTTTTGTCTGAGTCTTTATCTTACCGTGATATGGGGAATTTTTACTGCAACTAAACTAGACCGCGTGGCTGTAAACATTGTGTTGCGTTGCTGTCGGAGCTTACTTTGTCCATGTAGCCGTAAGCCTTGTACCAATCTCGACGATGCTACATGTGCGCACCAACGTGCATACCAGCGTGCGTCTAACACGACTGAAATTTTCAATATGTTCTAATTTTGACAACGTTGTTTTTTCACACGCCAAGGCGTGCGAGCCTACTGGAATTCAAATCAAATCAGATCGAGGGACCCGGGAGCTCGGGGTATCCGGGGGACCCAGGGAACTTTGGTTACCCTCCAGGACCCATCGGGCTCCTTAGGAACCCGAGGGATCTCTGCCCCCCCCCCACTCTATCCTCTTAAACAATAAGTGTGATGACAGTAATCTGAGCAATTTTTCAGCTCACAATGAACCTGACCTTTCTTTTCTCTTCACGATCCACAATTTTGCAAAGTAATGCTAGCGTAATGGGGTGCTAAAGTTCCTGTTTTCATTTTCTGGATAAGTTTTTTTTCTCAGTCAGTGCTTGCTCACTTGCGATTTCTATGGCTGTCCTGGACCGCGTAACTATAAATCTTGTGATACGTTGCGGCTGGAGTTGATCTGAACCGTGAAGCCGTAGACCGTGTAACAATTTCGACGATACTATCTGTACTCACTGGAGTGCGTACATGTTACTCTTTTCGTTCTAAGTGGTTGGAGGCGTGGATTTGTTACGTCAGAGACTTTATTTTACCTGAATAAATGATTTTTTTCTGCAACCTATCTAGACCGCGAAGCTGTAATTATTGTGCTCCGTTGCTGTCGGAGCCAACTCTGTCCGTGTAGGCGTAAACCTTGTACTAGTCTCGACGATGCTTCCTGTACGCACTTAAGGGCATACATATTACTCCGGATGTTTTTAATGGTTGGAGGTGAGGATTCGTTTTATCAGTCTTCATCTTAACTGAATAAAAAATGGAAACTTACTGTAATATAACTAGATCGCGTAGCTGTAAACCTTTTGTTGCGTTGGTGCCGGAGTTGACTTAGTCCGTGTAGCCGTAAGCCTTGTACCGTTTCGACGGCTCTACCTGTACGCAATAGCGTGCGAACATATTACTCTTGAAGTTTTAAATGTTTGAAAGCGGAGGCACGGTTTGTCTGAGCGTTTTTTTGTGCGCACCAGCGTGCATCTGACATGGCTAAAAAAATCCAATTGTTTTATCTTTGACAACTTTGTTTTTGTTGCACTCAGAGGTGTGCGAGCCTACTGGAACCTATGATCACTGAGCCCTTCGGGGGAGCCTATTATGACTTCTGTTGAGGCTCCGGTAGAAATGAGGCTCAAATCAAACAAACTCAATTATTGTTAACTCACTGAATACCACTGAGTGGATGTCAAGAACCTTTTGTCAGCTAGTCTTTTGGGGAATCAGTGGGACGACGTCTACTTCGTTTCTCCCACAAAACTGACTCTGACCTTCTACGGCCGATCATTAGCAAACCTACTACACTAGTTAGGTTGGATGGATGATAATCATTGTATATTCATTGTATCATTAACACTTCATTTTAGTATATTAGTATTTCTTCTTCCATGGGCTATATTATTTTTCTCTGCCCTTTTTTCATTATTATAAATTTTGCATTGGTTTTCACTACATATATCGAGGTTGGTTGAGACAAGGTGACCCAGAGAAGGGGGTACTCGTTGGACCCGCGGGGCTCGATAGACCCGGAGGATTTGGGGGGTCCCACTTGGACCCTTGTGGGGCATTTTGGGACACTCTTAACATCCATCGGGACCCTCATGGGAGACTGTGGGACCCTCTTGAGGCCCCTCTGAATCCTGGAATTTTTGAACCCCTTCCCTCCCAAATCTACGTTAAACCGACTCTGTATCTACGTTAAACCTACTCTGTATCTATCTATGTTAAACCTACTCTGAATCTACACGTTAATCCTACTCGGTATCTGCGTTAAACCTGCTCTGTATCTGTGTTAAATCTACTCTTTGTCTGTGTTAAACCTGCTCGGAATCTACTTTGGAACTACTCGGAATCTGCGTTGAACATGCTCGGAGTCCGCGTTGAACCTACTCGTAATCTACGTTGCACCCACTTTGCCACTCTTCAATTGCTCTACGGGGGAGTCTTCATTAACTTTTCATTGGGACTCCGGTGGAAAACTGAAGCATCTACTCCTCCTACTACACTAACAGGGGTCGTTACGACATCATCGTTCCCTCGTAGTCAGCATATCCTCTAGTAATACTCCTTGTTCACTCCTTTTCGGAGAGCTCAGCACTTGGTTTACTTATGAAGGCAATAATTTCAGTCGTAGTGGAACGGGGTGGCAAGTTTACGACGAAAAAATTCAGCCTCGAAACTGTTCAGGCTGGAGAGTTTTGAACGGAATGTGTTTAGGCTGGAAAGCTATTACCAGCGAATATCTTACCCTGGAAAATATTGGATGGAATGTTGCTACGACGGAAAACGTTTACTATCGAATTTCAACGCGCTGGGACGCATTTTCAAATCAGTTTTTTAAAACCGAAAGTATTTAGCAAGGAATTTTTTAGGACCAAAAGTGTTTATGCTGGAATTATTTTGCCTTGAAAATTTTACGATGGAAAGAATCCTAGCTAGAAACTACTCCAAATCATCGGACACCGTTATGTATAGGATCGAATATCTTGGCCCAGAAATGGTTTTGAACGAAAAGTGTTTAGGACGGAAAAATCTACGATGAAATTTATTTTCCCTGGAAATTGTCGTTGGATGGTATATTTTTAGTTGTAACCTAACCTAACCGAACCGAACTTAACCTAACCTAACCTAACCTTACAAGGAAGAAGTATGTATATATTTTTCATCTTTCATATACCCAAATAAGATAATTTCCAGTGTAAACACTTTCCGTTCTTATCAGATTCCGCTCAAAATATTTTCCGGCTGAAATACATTAGACTGAATTGAGTTGCCCACAACAGACAATTCGATCGTAAGCACTTCCAGCTAAAAACAATCCGCCGTAGAAAATAGTGTCTATCATGAATAATTCGATGCTATCAACTTCTTATCCTAAACACTTTCGCCCCAATTCCCTTTATGAGCAAATACGTTTCATGCCAATGAACAATATGTTCAAACTTTTTTCCTGGGTACAGGTTTTCGATTGAAAATCTTTCCTTCGTAAACACTTTCGATCGGAAACAGTTTCCAGCTAAAATGAATCCGTAGAATTGTTTCCGTCGTAAACACTTTCTGGGCTAATTAATTCCAGCGTAAATACCCCGCCCGGTGAAACGGGCTAAAGCTTGTAGCAGTACATATAGATTACCAATTTCAGAGTAGGACACTTTTTCAACGACAACCAAGCCTCGTCATTGTGCCAGTTACTTTCTAGCTCGCAGCCTGAAAGGATCATGATTTATTTCGACCTCTTCAATCTGTGCTCGCTTATTCCATTTATCTAAGGATTCAGGCGCTAAATACTTGCGGTAGTTGACTGGATGTTGTAACCCCCTACTACTATCCCTACTATCTGGATATAACTCTTAGTTTACGGTGAAAGGTTTTCATATCTCTCCATTTTTGGAAAAGTGCATGAGGAGATCCTTCCCGGCTCCCCTAATCTGAAAAGGAGAGGCTGTTCTCCTTTGACCTGGTCAATTTATGACTAATGAACTGATTTGACACAACCAACACGCTTCTTTCTATAACCATGCAGCCCTAAAAATCGGCACTGAATTATTTTCGCCGACGATTTTTCCTGCTGCCAGTTTTTTTTGCGCGAAGGATCGTGTGTTTCTATAGGGAACTTTCATTTTTTTAATGACTATCTAATTCGAGCTTACTTTGGTATTTTATTAATTATTAGGAATTTACTATGCGTGAAGAACGTACAAAATATAGTTGACAAAAAATAATCCTGCCAGTCCAACAAGTGTTATTCTCTTCAGCCATGCCGTTTCCAGCTGTACATCCGCAGACTTTTTGACCGTGCACACGTTCGAAAACGAGTCGCTACCCCTGCTCTCTCTCGATAAATCGACAATTATTTTTCTTTACCGAAAACAATTTATGGTTTGAATTTACATTCATTGTCGCTCAGAGTGCAAATTTTCCAAGGGCGTATTGGTTAACATATTTTCACATCTATTTGGTTAATGAATCTACTTGAACGGAAATATAACATGGCACAACTTTTTTTTTCATCTGATACCAAACATGCCAGTTTAATTTGATTTGATTTGAGCCTCATTTCCACCAGAGCCTCGACGTGAGTCATAGTAATGCCAATGTATGTGCTGCTATAAATTAAATGGAAACAAGTTTTCAGGACAGGCACCGGTTACCTCAGTTACCGAGACAGCAACTCGGGTCGATATATGTTAATGTATGAACTGTATCTGCTCCCCCAATAAATTGATGTTGTTTGAACTGTTTTATTTCACCAACGTAATAGTATATATTTTAGCGGACAGATTGAAAATATAACTAAATTTGTTGGTAAAATAGGGAATACGTATTCAACAATTTAACATCTTTTGCGATCCTGAATCACGATGGTGTTCTAGGTGGTTTAGGTGTTACAGTTGTTTAAGGTGTTTTAGTTGGTTTAGGTGTTCTAGTGGGTTTTGGTGTTATAGTTGGTTAGGTGTTTCAGTTGGTTTAGGTGTTGTAGGTGGTTTAGGTGTTCTAGGTGGTTCTGGTGTTGTAGGTGGTTTAGGTGTTTTAGGTGGTTTAGGTGTTGTATTTGTTTTAGGTGGTTCAGATGTTCTAGGTGTTTTAGGCGTTTTTAGGTGTTCTTGGTGTTCTAGTTGTTTGATGTGTTTTAGTTGTGTAGGTGTTTTAGTTATTTTGGTGTTTAGTTGTTTTAGTTGTTTTAGTTGTTTTAGGTGTTATAGTTGTTTGATTGTTTATAGTAGTTCTAGTTGTTTTAGGTGTTGGATATGTTGTAGGTGTTTCATGTGTTATAGTTGTTATAGGTGTTTTAGGTGGTTTAGGTGTTTTAGTTGGTTTATGTGTTTTAGTTGGTATAGGTGTTTTAGGTGTTATATGTGTTCTAGTTGTTTTTGGTGTTCCAGTTGTTTAGGTGTTTTAGTTGTTTTAGTTGTTATAGTTGTTCTAGTAGTTTTAGGTGTTATAGGTGTTTTAGTTGGTTTAGGTGTTGAGTAGGTTTAGGTGTTTTAGGTGTTTTAGGTGGTTTAGGTGTTTTAGTTGGTATAGTTGTTCTAGTTGCTTTAGGTGTTTTAGGTGTTTAATGTGTTCTAGTTGTTATAGTTGTTTAGGTGATATAGGTGTTTTAGGTGGTTTAGGTGTTTTTAGGTGTTTTAGGTGGTTAAGGTGTTTTAGTTGTTCTAGGTGTTATAGGTGTTTTAGGTGTTCTAGTTGTTTTATGTCTTTTAGTTGTTGCGGGGGTTCCAGTTGCTATAGTTGTTTTAGTTGATATATTTGTTGTAGTTGTTTTAGGTGTTTTAGGTGTTTTAGGTGTTCTAGTTGTCCTAGGTGTTATAGTTGTTATAGGTGTTGTAGTTGTTTTATGTGTTATATGTGTTCAAGGTATTGTAGTTGTTTTAGTTGTTATAGGTGTTTTAGTTGTTGTAGGTGTTTCAGGTTTTTTAGGTAGTTTAGGTGTTCTAGGTGGTTAGGTGTTTCAGGTGATTGTAGGTGTTATAGTTGTTATAGGTTCTCCAGTTGTTTAGGTGTTTTAGTTGTTTCAGGTGTTTAATGTGTTATAGTTTTTAGGTGTTATAGTTGTTTATAGGTGTTTCAGCTGTTTAAGGTGTTTTAGTTGTTTAGGTGTTTTGGTTGTTTTAGGTGTTTTATTTGTTTTAGTTGTTTTAGGTGTTTTAGTTGTTCTAGGTGTTTTAGGAGTTTAGTCGTTCAAGGTGGTTTAGGTGTTTCAGTGGTTTAAAGTGTTTTAAGTGTTTTAGGTGTTTTAGGTGTTTTAGTTGTTGTAGGTGTTTTAGGTGGTTTAGGTGTTTTAGTTTGTTTAGGTGTTCTATGTGTTTTATGTGTTTTAGTTGTTATAGTTGTTTAAGGTGTTATAGGTGTTTTGGGTGATATAGGTGTTTTAGGTGTTATATGTGTTATAGGTGTTTTGGGTGTTATAGGTGTTTCCTGGTGTTATAGTTGTTTAGTTGTTTTGATTGTTATAGTGGTTCTAGGTGTTATAGTTGTTTTCGTTTTATAGTTGTTTTAGTTGTTTTAGTTGTTTTAGTTGTTTCAGTTGTTTTGGTTGTTTTAGTTGTTGTAGTTGTTTAAGTTGTTTTAGTTGTTTTAGTTATTTTAGTTGTTCAGTTGTTATTGGTGTTTTAGTTGTTTTATGTGTTACAGTTGTAATAGATGTTTTAGTTGTTTAGTTGTTATAGTGGTTTTAGTTGTTTTAGTTGTTTTAGTTGTTCTAGTTGCTTAGTTGTTTTAGGTGTTATAGGTGTTCTAGTGATTTTAAGTGTTTAGTTGTTGTATAACACCCTGTTGTATAACACCTAAAACAACTAAAACACCTTGAACAACTAGAACACCTAAAAAACTGAAACAACTAAAACAACTGAAACACCTTTAACAACTAAAAGACCTAAAACACTTACAACAACTAAAACACCTAAAACAACTTGAACACCTAAAACAACTAAAACACATAGAACACCTAAACCACTAAAACACCTAAAACAACTAGAACAACTAGAACAACTAGAACAACTAAAACACGTGAAACAACTAAACAACTAAAAAACCTAAAACCACTATAACACCTAAAACAACTTAAAAACCTTTAACAACTATAACAACTAAAACAACTAGACCAACTATAACAACTAAAACCACTAAAACAACTAAAACAACTAAACAACTAAAATACCTATAACAACTAGAACACATAAAACACCTATAACATCTATAACACCTAAAACAACTAAACAACTAAAACACCTAAAACAACCAAAACAACTAGACACCAATAACACATAAAACACCTGGAACAACTGGAACACCTAAAACAACTTGAACACCTAGAACACATGAAACACCTAAGCACATAAGACACCTAAACAACTAAAACACCTATAAACACATAAAACACCTATAAACACCTAAAACACCTGGAACAACTAAAACACCTATAACAACTACAACAACTAAAACAACTATAACAACTAAAACAACTAAAGCAACCTAAACACCTAAAACAACTAAAACACCTGCAACACCTATAACACCTAAAACAACTAAAACACCTAGAAAAATTTAAAACAACTAAAACAACTAAAACAACTAGAGCAACCTAGACACCTAAAACAACTGAAACACCTGAAACACCTATAACACCTTTAACAACTGAAACAAACACCTAAAACCCCTATAACTCCTATAACACCTGAACACCTAAAACACCTAAAACACATAAAACAACTACAACAAATATATCAACTAAAACAACTAAAACAACTAAAACACCGGGAACAACAAAAACACCACAAACAACTAAAACAACTATACAACTAAAACAACTAAACAACTTAAGCAACCTAAACACCTAAAACAACTAAAACACCGGAAAAACCTAAAACACCTGAAACACCTACAACACCTAAAACAACTACAACACATAAACAACTATAACACCTAAAACAACTAGAAAACCTAATAACCTAATACAACTAAAACAAATATATCAACTAAAACAACTATAACAACTAAAACACCTGGAACAACTAGAACACCTAAAACAACTAGAACACCTGAAACACCTAGAACACCTAAAACACATGAAACAACTGTAATTCCTTAACCACCTAAAACACCTAGAACACCTAGAACAACTAAACCACCGTAAACACTTATAACACCTAAACGACCTAAAACACCTACAACAACTAAACACCTAAAACACCTGGAACACCTAAAACACCTAAAACACCTGCAACACCTAAAACACCTAAAACAACTATAGCACCTTGAACAACTAAAACAACTAAAATACCTGAAACAACTGAAACACCTAAAACCACTTAAACACCTTAAAAACCTAGAACACCTATAACAACTTAAACACCTAAAACACCTAAAACACCTAAACAACTATAACAACTTAAACAACTAATACAACTAAATTAACTAAAACCCCTAAAACAACTATAACACCTAAAACACCTTAAATAACTATAACACATTAAACAACTAAACATCTTAAACATCTAGAACACATAAAAAAAAACTATGATAACAAAAATTTTTTTTAACACCTTAAACAACCGAAACACCTAAACACCTATAACATCTAAAACACCTAAAACAACTATAACAACTATAACAACTATAACAACTATAACAACTAAAACACATATAACAACTAAAACACATATCACAACTTAACACCTAAAAAAATTAACACCTTAAACAACTAATTACCTAAAACACCTAAACAACTAAAACACCGCAACAACTAGAACACTTAAAACCACTAGAACACCTAAAACCCCTGGAACAACTCAACAACTTGAACAACTAAAAGAACTACAACAACTAAAACAACTAAAACAACTACAACAACTAAAACAACTACAACAACTAAAACAACTAAAACAACTAAAACAACTATAAAACGAAAACAACTATAACACCTAAAACCACTATAAAAATCAAAACAACTATAACAGCAGAAACACCTATAACACCCAAAACACCTAAAACACCTAAAACACCTATAACACCTATAACACCTATATCACATAAAACACCTATGACATCTTAAATAACTATAACAACTAAAACACATAAAACACCTAGAACACCTAAACCAACTACAACACCTAAACCACCTACAACACCTACAACAACTAAAACACCTAAAACACCTAAAACACCTAAAACACCTAAAACACCTAAAACACCTTAAACAACTAAAACACCTAAACCACCTAGAACAACTAAAACACCTAAAACACCTAGAACAACTAGAACACCTAAAACAACTAAAACAAATAAAACACATAGAACAACCAAAACACCTAAACAACTAGAACACCTAAAACAGCTAAAACACCTATAAACAACTATACCACCTAAAAACTATAACACAATAAACACATAAAACAACTAAAACACCTAAACAACTGGAAAATCTAAAACAACCATAACACCTAAAACCACCTAAAACACCTAAACCACCTAGAAAACCTAAACCACCTAAAAAACCTAAAACACCTATAACAACTATAACACCTATAACAACTAAAACACCTAAAACAACTCAAACAACTACAACACCTAAAACACATTAAACACATAAAACAACTACAACACCATTAACAACTATAACACCTAAGATAACTAGAACACCTATAACACCTAAAACAACTACAACAAATATATCAACTAAAACAACTATAGCAACTGGAACACCCGAAACAACTAAAAGACATAAAACAACTAGAACACCTAAACCACGTATAACACCTAAAAAGACTATAACACCTTAACCACTTAAAACACCTTAAACTCCTAAAACACCTATAACACCTCTAACACCTAAAACAACTAAACAACTAGAACAAATAAAACAACTAAACAACTTGAACACCTATAACTTCTGGAAACAACTAAAACACCTATAACAACTGTAACACATAAAACAACTATAACACCTAAAACAACTATAACACCTTAACAACTAAAACACCTGAAACACCTATAACAACTAAAACACCTAAACAACTAGAACACCTAAAACACCTATAACACCCATAACACATAAAACACCTGAAACAACTGGAACACCTAAACAACTTGAACACCTAAAACACCTAAAACACCTAAGCACATAAAACACCTTAACAACTGAAACACCTAGAACACCTAAAACACCTCAAACAACTAAAACACCTAACAACTAAATCAACTAAAACAACTAAAGCAACCTGAACACCTAAAACAACTAAAACACATGAAACACCTACAACACCAAGAAAACAACTAAACACCTTAAACACCTATAACACCTATAACACCTAAAACACCTGAAACACCTAAAACACCTAAAACACATATAAGAACTCCAACAACTGAAACACCTAGAACACCTAAAACACCTTAAACACTTAAATCAACTGAAACATCCTAAACAACTAAAACGACTACAACACCTAAAACGCCTGCAACACCTAAGACACCTATAACACCTGAAACAACTAAAACACCTTGAACAACTCGAACACCTAAAAAAACTGAAACACCTAAAACAACTGAAACAGCTTTAACAACTAAAACACCTAAATTACCTACAACAACTGTAACACATAAAACAACTTAAACACCTAAAACAACTAAAATACATAGAACACCTAAACAAAAAAAACACCTATAACAACTAAACAACTAAAACAACTAGAACAACTTAAACACCTAAAATAACTAAACAACTAAAACACCTAAAACCACTATAACACCTAAAACAACTTAAACACCTTTAACAACTATAACAATTATAACAACTAAAACAATTATAACAACTAAAACAACTAAAACAACTAAAACAACTAGAACAACTAAAACAACTAAAACAACTAAAATACATAGAACACCTAAACCACAAAAACACCTATAACAACTAAACAACTAAAAAAACTAGAACAACTCAAACACCTAAAATAACTAAACAACTAAAACACCTAAAACCACTATAACACCTAAAACAACTTAAACACCTTTAACAACTATAACAATTATAACAACTAAAACAATTATAACAACTAAAACAACTAAAACAACTAAAACAACTAGAACAACTAAAACAACTAAAACAACTAAAATACATAGAACACCTAAACCACAAAAACACCTATAACAACTAAACAACTAAAAAAACTAGAACAACTCAAACACCTAAAATAACTAAACAACTAAAACACCTAAAACCACTATAACACCTAAAACAACTTAAACACCTTTAACAACTATAACAATTATAACAACTAAAACAATTATAACAACTAAAACAACTAAAACAACTAAAACAACTAGAACAACTAAAACAACTAAAACAACTATAACAACTAAATTACCTATAACAACTAGAACACATAAAACACCTATAACATCTATAACACCTAGAACAACTGAACAACTAAAACACCTGAAACAATTAAAACAACTGAACACCCATAACACATAAAAAACCTGGAACAACTGGAACACCTAAAACAACTTGAACATCTAGAACACATAAAACACCTAAGCACATAAGACACCTAAACAACTAAACACCTATAAACACCTAAAACACCTAGAACAACTATAACACCTAAAACAACTACAACAACTAAAACAACTATAACATCCAAAACAACTTAAGCAACTTAAACACCTAAAACAACTAAAACACCTGAAACAACAATAACACCTAAAACAACTAAAACACATTGAACACGTACAAACACCTAGAACACCTAAAACACATAAAACAACTAGAACACCTAGAAAACTAAAACAACTAAAACAACTAAAACAACCTAAACACCTAAAACATCTAAAATACCCGAAACACCTATAACACCTACAACAACTGAAACAAACACCTAAAACACCTATAACTCCTATAACACCTAAACAACTAAAACACCTAACACACATAAAACAACTACAACAAATATATCAACTAAAACAACTTAAACACCTGGAACAACAAAAACACCTAGAACAACTAAAACAACTAAAACAACTAAAACAACCAAAGCAACCTAAACACCTAAAACAACTAAAACACCTGTAACACCTAAAACACATGTAACACCTATAACACCTAAAAACAACTACAACACCTAAACAACTATAACACCTAGAAAAACTAGAACACCTAAAACACCTAATACAACTAAAACAAATATATCAACTACAACAACTATAACAACTAAAGCACCTGGAACAACTAGAACACCTAAAACAACTAGAACACCTGAAACACCTAGAACACCTAGAACACATAAAACAACTATAACACCTTAACCACATAAAACAACTATAACACCTTAACCACATAAAATACCTAAAACACCTAGAACACCTAAACCACCTAAAACACCTATTACACCTAAACGACCTAAAACACCTACAACAACTAAACACCTAATACACCTGAAACACCTAGAACACCTATAACACCTGCACCACCTAAAACACCTAAAACACCTTGAACAACTAAAACAACTAAAACACCTGAAACAACTTTAACACCTAAAACACCTAAAACACCTTAAACACCTAAACAACTATAACAACTATAACAACTTAAACAACTAAAACAACTAAAACAACTAGAACACCAAAAACAACTAGAACACCTAAAACACCTTAAACAACTATAACACATAAAACAACTAAACATCTAAAACCTCTAGAACACATAAAAAAACTATAACACCTAAAACAAATATAACACCTTAAACAACTGAATCACCTAAACACCTATAACACCTAAAACACCTAAAACAACTATAACAACTAAAACAACTAAAATAACTAAAACAACTAAAACACATATAACAACTTTAACACATATAACAACTATAACACCAAAAACAACTAAAACACCTTAAACAACTAATTACCTAAAACACCTAAAACAACTAAAACACCGCAACAACTCAAACACTTGAAACCACTAGAACACCTAAAACCCCTGAAGCAAGTAAACAACTAGAACAACTACAACAACTAAAACAACTAAACAACTAAAACAATTACAACAACTATAACAACTAAAACAACTGAAACAACTAAAACAACTAAAACAACTAAACAACTAAGACACCTAAAACAACTACAACACATAAAACCCTAAAACACATAAACCAACTATAACACCTAAACCAACTAAAAAATCTAAACCACCTAAACACCTACAACACCTAAAACACCTATAACACCTATAACACCTATAACAACTGATCAACTAGAACAACTAAAACAACTAAAACAACTAAAACACCTATAACAACTAAAACAACTAAACATCTATAACACCTAAAAAACCTAAAACAACTACAACAAATATATCAACTAAAACAACTATAGCAACTGGAATACCCGAAACAACTAAAAGACATGAAACAACCAGAACACCTAAAACACCTATAACACCTAGAACAACTAAAACACCTTAACCACCTAAAACACATACAACACCTAAATCACCTAAAAAACCTAAAACACCTGTAACACCTATAACACCTAAACCATCTGAAACCCCTAGAACATCTTAAACACCTTAAACATCTATAACACCAAAAACAACTAAACACTTAAACCACCTAAAACAACTACAAGACCAATAATACATAAACCACCTAAAACACCTATAACACCTAAACCAATTAAACAGCTTGAACAACTAAAACACCTAAACCACCTACAACACCTAAAACACCCATAACACCTAAAACACATATAACACCTAGAACACCTACAACAACTGAAACACCTTGAACAACTAGAACAACTAAAACAACTTAAACACCTATAACACCTAGAACACCTATACACCTTAAACATTTAAAACAACTATAACACCTATAACTACTAAAACACCTTAAACAACTTAAACACATTAAACACCTAGAAAACCTATAACAACTTAAACACCTAAAACTCCTAAAACACCTTAACAACAAAAACAACTAAAATAACTCAAACAACTAGATCAACTAAACAACTAAAACACCTAAACAACTAGAACACATAAAACACCTAGAACACCTAAACCAACTAAAACACCTTAACCAACTAAAACAGCTAACCAACTAAAACACCAAAACCAACTAAAACACCTAAACCAACTAAAACCCTTTCCAACTACAACAACTAAACCACGTATAACACCTAAAACAACTGAAACTCCTAGAACAACTACAACACCTAAAACCCCTAAAACAACCAAACACCTGAATAACTAATACACCTAGAACAAATAAAACACCTAAACAACTAAAACAACTAAAACAACCAAACACCTATAACAACCAAAACACATAAACAACTATAAACCAATAATACCTAAAACAACTATAACACCTTGAACAACTAAACACCTAAAGCAACTAAAACACCGAAACAACTATAACATCTAAAACCACTAGAACACCTAAAACCCCTGGAACAACTAAAAAACTTGAACAACTTGAACAACTTAAACAACTGAAACAACTGAAACAACTGAAACAACTAAACAACTAAAACACCTATAACAACTAAAACATCTAAAACACCTATACAAACTGAAACACATGAAACAACTATAACACCTTAATCAACTAAAACACTTAAAACAACTAAAAAAACTACAACACCTATAACAACTAAAACACCTATACAACTACAACACCTAAAACCACTAGAACACCTAAAACCCCTAAAACACCTAAAACACCTATGAAACCTAAAACACCTACAACACCCAAAACACCTATAACACCTATAACACCTACAACAACTATAACAACTAAAACACATAGAACACCTAAACACATAAACCAACTAAATCACCTAAACCCCCTAGAACACCTAAATCAACCTAAACACCTAAACACCTAAGCACATAAGCAACTAAAACACCTGAAATACCAAAACAACTATAACACATAAAACAACTAGAAACAACTGAAACACATATAACAACTAAAACACCAAAAAATACTTGAACACCTTGAACCACTAAAACGGCTAAACCACCTAAAACAACTACAACAACTAAACAACTAAAACAACTAAAACAACTAAAACAACTATAACAACTAAAACAACTAAAACAACTAACACAACTAAAACAACTAAAACAACTAAAACAACTAAACAACTTAAACACCTAGAACACCTAAAAACACATAGAACTCCTAAAACACCTTCAACACCTAAAACAACTAAACAACTAAAACAACTACAACACCTAAACCACCTGAAACACATACAACACCTATAACACCTATAACAACTATAACACCAAGAACATCTAAAACAACTAAACAACTTGAACAACTAAAACACCTAACAACACCAATAACACCTAAAAAAACTAAAACACCTAAGTCACTTACAACACCTATAACACCTAGAACACCTAAACCACCTAAAACACATACAACAACTAAACACCTATAACACCTAGAACACCTAGAACACCTATAACAACTAGAACAACTAAAACACCTATAACAACTAAACACCGAAAAAACTAAAACACCTAAAACGCCTATATCACCTAAAACAACTAAAACCCCTAAAACACCTTAACAACTAGAACACCTAAAACACCTAAAACACCTAAAACAATTGAAACAACTATAACCACTAAAACAACTAAAACAACTATAACCATTGGAACAACTGGAACAACTAAAAAAACTAAAACAACTAGAACACCTAATCCAACTAAAACACCTAAACCAACTAGATCACCTAACCAACTAAAACACCTTAACCATCTAAAACTCCTATACCACATATAAACACCTAAAACACCTATAACACCTGAAGCACCTCAAACACCTATAACACATATAACAACTGAAACACCTAAAACAACTATAACACCTAAACACCTAAAACAACCAAAACACCTATAACAACTATAACACCTAAAACAACTATAACACCTCAGCAACTAAAACACATAAAACAACTAAAACAACTATAACAACTAAAACAACTATAACAACTAAAACAACTTAAATACCTAAACACGTAAAACAACTAAAACCCCTGAAACAACTATAACACCAATAACAACTAAAACAACTACAACACCTAAAACAACTATAACACCTTCAACAACTAAACACCTTAAACAATTATAACACCTAAAACACCTGTAACACCTAAAACAACTAAAAAAATTAAAAAAAACTATAACAACAATAACGACGATAACAACTAAAACAACTAAAACAACTAAAACAACTAAAACAACTATAACAACTAAAATACATAAAACAACAATAACAACTACAACACCTAAAATAACTAGAACACCTAAAAAAACTATAACACCTACAACAACTAAAACACCTCAAACAACTAAAACATCTGGAACACCTTAAACAACTATAACACTTGAAACACTAAAATCACATAAATCAACTAGAACACCTGGAACCACTATAACACCTAAAACAACTGAACAAACTAAAAACAACCATAACAACTAGAACAACTAAAACACCTAAAACAATTAAAACACCTACAACAAATAAAACACCTAAAACAACTATAACACCTAACCACCTAAAACACCTAAAACACCTAAAACACCTGCAACACCTAAAACACATAGAACACCCAAACCACTGCAACACCTAAAACAACTAAAACAACTAGAACAACTAAAACACATAAAACAACTAAACAACCAAAACACCTAAAACCACTATAACACATGAACAACTTAAATACCTTTAACAACTAAAACAACTAAAACAACTAAAACAACTATAACAACTTAAACAACTAAAAGAACTAAAACAACTAAACAACTAAAACACCTATAACAACTAGAACACATAAAACACCTATAACATCTCTAACACATAAAACACCTATAACATCTCTAACACATAAAACAACTTAACAACTATAACACCTAAAACAACCAAAACTACTAAACACCCATATCACATAAAACACCTGCAACAACTGGAACACCTAAAACAACTTGAACACCTAGAACACATAAAACACCTAAGCACATAAAACACCTAAACAACTAAAACACCTACAAACACCTAAAACACCTATAACAACTAAAACACCAGAAACAACTACAACAACTAAAACAACTGAAACAACTTAAACAACTAAAACAACTAAAGCAACCTAAACACCTAAAACAACTAAAACACCTGAATCACCTATAACACCTAAAACGACTACAACACTTCGAAAACCTGCAACACCTATAACACATAAAACACATAAAACAACTACAACACCTAAAAAAACTATAACAACTAAAACAACTAAAACAACTAAAGCAACCTAAACATCTAAAACAACTATAACAACTAAAACAACTAAAACAACTATAAACAAATAAAACAAATAAAACAACCAAACAACTGAAAAACCCTTAACACATAAAACATCTATAACAACTGGAACACCTAAAACAACTAGAACACTTAAAACACATAAAACACCTCAGCTCATGAAACACCTATACACCTAAAACACCTATAACACCTATGACAACTAAAACAACTAGAACAACAACAACAACAACTACAACAACTAAAACAACTAAACAACTAAAACCCCTAAACAACTAAACAACTAAAACAACTAAAACAACTAGAACACCTATAACTCCTAGAACAACTAAAACAACTAAAACAACTAAAACATTTAAAACAATTAAACAACTAAACAACTAAAACAACTAAAACAACTAAAACAACTAGAACACCTAAACAACTATAACACCTAAATCAACTAGAAAACATGAAACACCTCGAGCACCTAAACCAACTGAAACACCTAAACCACCAAAAACACCTATAACAATTATAACACCTAAAACCTCTAGAATACCTAAAACACCTACAACAACTATAACAACTAAAACAACTAAAACAACTAAAACAACTAAAACAACTAAAACACATAAAACAACTTAAACACATGAAACAACTACAACACCTAAAACAACTACAACACAGAGAACAACTAAAAAATCTAAAATTACTATAACACCTAAAACAACTAAAACCCCTAAAACAACTATAACACCTACAACAACTAAACACCTAAAACACCTAAAACACCTAAAACAACTAGAACACCGAAACACCTTGAGCAACTACAACACCTAAAACCCCTTGAACAACTAAAACAACTAAAACAAATAAAACAACTAAAACAAATAAAAAAACAAGATTAACTAAACAACTAGAACAACTAAAACAACTAAAACACCTAGAACACCTTAAACAACTATAACACCCAAACCAACTGGAACACCTAAACCAACTAAAACACATGCGCGCCAACTGAAAACACACCTAAAACAACTAAACACTTAGAACACCTAACACGCATAACACCTGTAACACCTAAAACACCCAAAACACATAAAAACAACTGAAACACATATAAGAAACTAGAACACCTATAACCCCTAAAACACATATAAAAATTTATAAACCCCTATAACACCTTAAACAACTAGAACAACTGAAACACCTAAAACACCTACAACAACTAAAACACCTAGAACAACTAGAAGAACTGAAACAACTAGAACAACTATAACACCTAAAACACCCACAACAACTACGACACCTAGAACAACTAGAACAACTAAAACAACTATAACACATAAACCACCTAAACACCTAGAACAACTAAACCACCTAGAACAACTAAAACCCCTAAAACAACTAAACAACTAAAACAACTAAAACTGCTAAAACACCTACAACAACTAAAACACCTAAAACACCTAAAACACCTATAACCACTAAAACATCCAAACACCTGAACACCTATAACACCTAAAACATCTTAAACACCTATAACAACTAGAACAACTAGAACACCTAGAACAACTATAACACATACAAACACTTATAACAAATAAAACACCTAAAACACCCAGAACAACTATAACAACTAAAACACCTAAAGCTACTAGAACACCTAGAAATCCTAAAACAACTACAACTAAACCACCTACAACAACTATAACACCTTTAACAACTACAACACCAAAAGCACCTAAAACAACCATAACACATAGACAACTAAAACACCCAGAACAACTATAACATATAAAACACCTAGAACACCTAAAACAACTGAAACACCTAAACCAACTACAACACCTAATCCAACTACAACACCTAAACCAATTAAAACACCTAAACCAATTGAAACACCTGAACCAACTAAAACAACTAAACATCTTAAACAACAAAAACACCTAGAACACCTAGAACATATAAAACACCTAAAACACTTACAACAACTATAACACATATAACACCTAAACACCTAAAACAACTAAAACAGCTATAACGACTGAAACACCTAACAACTAAAACACATATAACACCTGAAACACCCATAACAACTGAAACACCTAAGGGACAACTAAACACCAGAAACAACTAGAACACCTAAAGCAACTAAAACACCTTGAACAACTAAAACACCTAAAACACCTAAACACCTAAAATAACGAGAACACCTATAACACCTAAAACAACTAGAACAACTAAAACAACTATAAAAACTAAAACAACTAGAACACAAAAACAACTAGAACAACTAAACAACTAAAACAACTACAACAACTAAAACACCTATAAAAACTATAAACACCTGAAACAACTAGAACACCTATAGCAACTAAAACACCGTAAACAACTAGAACACATAAAACACCTAAAACACCTAAACAACTAAAACAACTATAACAACTAAAACAACTAGAACACATAAAACAACTTGAACAACTAAAACAACTAAAACAACTACAACAACTACAACACATAAAAAACAATTAAAGAAAAACCTATAACTCCTGAACCAACTATAACACCTAAGCCAACTAAAACAACTAAAAAACGATAACAACTAAAACAAGTATAACACCTATAACAAAAACAACACCTAAAACAACTAAAACAATAAAACAACTAAACAACTATAACATCTAGAACACCTAAAACACCTAAAACACCTAAAAAACCTATGAAACCTAAAAAAAACTACAATACCTATAACACCAATAACACCTTTAACACCTAAAACAACTATAACAACTAAACCACATAAAACACCTAAACACATAAACCAACTAAATCACCTAAGCCTCCTAGAACACCTAAATCAACCTAAACACCCAAACACCTAAGCACCTAAGCAACTGAAACACCTAAAATACCTAAACAACTATAACACAAAAAACAACTAGAAACAACTAAAACACCTAAAACAACTACAACACCCAGAACAACTGAAACACCTAGAACAACTAGAACACCTAAAACAAGTACAACACAATAAACAACTCAACACCAAAAACACCAAAAACAACTAAAACACCTATAACAACTAAAACTCCAACAACCACTAGAACACCTTGAACCACTAAAACAGCTAAGCCACCTAAAACAACTACAACAACTAAAACAACTAAAACAACTAAAACAACTAAAACAACTACACATCTTAAACACCTAAACCACCTAAATAACACATAAAACTCCTAAAACACCTACAACACCTAGAACAACTAAACAACTAAAACAACTACAACACCATAACCACCTGAAACACATAAAACACCTATAACACCTATAACAACTATAACACCTAGAACATCTAAAACAACTAAAACAACTTGAACAACTAAAACACCTAACAACACCTATAACACCTAAACAACTAAAACACTTAAGCCACCTACAACACCTATAACACCTAAAACACCTAAACCACCTAAAACACCTACAACAACTATAACACCTATAACACCTATAACACCTAAAACAACTAGAACAACTAAAACACCTATAACAACTAAAACAGCTAAAAAACTAAAACACCTAAAACGCCTATATCACCTAAAACAACCAAAACACCTGAAACACCTTAAACAATTAGAACACCTATAACACCTATAACACCTAAAACAACTGAAACAACTATAACCACTATAACAACTAAAACAACAATAACAATTGAAACAACTAAAACAACTGAAACACCTAAAACAGCTTGAACACCTAATCCAACTGAAACACCTAAACCAACTAAAACACCTTAACCAACTAAAACGCCTATACCACCTATAAACACCTAAAACACATATAACACCTGTAGCGCCTAAAACACCTATAACTTATATAACAACTAAACACCTAAAACAACTATAACACCTGAACACCTAAAACAACCAAAACACCTAAAACAACTATAACACCTAAAGCAACTAAAACATCTCAACAACTAGAACACATAGAACAACTAAAACAACTATAACAACTAAAACAACTTAAACACCGAAACACCTAAAACAACTAAAAACCCTGAAACAACTACAATACCTAAAACAACTATAACACCTACAACAACTAAACACCTTAAACAATTATAACACCTAAAACACCTGTAACACCTAAAACAACTAAAAAAACGAAAACAACAATAACAACTATAACAACTTAAACATTTAAAACAACTAAAACAACTAAAACAACTATAATACATAAAACAACAATAACAACTACAACACCTAAAATAACTAGAACACCTAAAACCACCATAACACCTACAACAACTAAAACACCTTAGACAACTATAACAGCTGAAACACCTAAAACAACTATAACACCTGAAACAACTATAACACATATAGCAACTAAAACACCTACAACCACTATAACACCTAAAACAACAGAACCAACTAGAACAACCATAACAACTAAAACAACTAAAACACCAATAACAACTAAAACACCTAAAACAAATATAACACATAAAACAACTATAACACATAAAACACTTAAAACACCTAAACCAACTAAAACACCTAAACCAACTATAACACCTAAACCACAAAAACACCTAAAACACCTACAACACCTAAAACACATAGAATTCCCAAACCACTAAAACACCTAGAGCAACTACAACAACCAAAACAACTAGAACAACTAAAACACCTTAAACAACTAAACAACCAAAACGCCTAAAACCACTATAACACCCAAAACAACTTGAAAACCTTTAACAACTAAAGCAACTAAAACAACTAAAACAACTAAAACAACTATAACAACTAAAACAACTAAAACAACTATAACAACTAAAACACCTGAAACAACTAGAACACATAAAACACCTATAACATCTATAACACCTAAAACAACTAAACAACTAAAACACCTAAAACAACCAAAACAACTAAACACCCATAACACATAAACACCAGTGACAACTGGAACACCTAAAACAACTTGAACACCTAGAACTCATAAAACACCTAAGCACATAAAACACCTATACAACTAAAACACCTATAAACACCTAAAACACCTAGAACAACTGAAACACCTGAAACAACTACAACAACTATAACAACTAAAACAACTAAAACAACTAGAGGCAACCTAAACACCTAAATCAACTAAAACACCTGTAACACATATAACACCTAAAATAACTAAAACACCTTGAACACCTATAACACCTATAACACCTATAACACATAAAACAACTAAAACTCATAGAAAAACTATAACAACTAAAACAACTGAAACAACTAAAGCAACCTAAACACCTAAAGCAACTATAACACCTGGAACACCTATAACACCTAAAACAACTAAAACAAACACCTGAAACACCTATAACTCATATAACACCTAAATCACCTATAACACCTATAACACCTAAAGCGCATAAAACAACTACAACAACTATATCAACTGAAACAACTATAACAACTAAAACACCTGGAACAACAAAAACACCTAGAACAACTAAAACAACTGAAAGAATTAAAGCAACCTAAACACCTAGAACAACTAAAACACATGTAACACCTAAAACACCTGAAACACCTAAAACACCTAAAACAACCACAACACCTAAACAACTATAACACCTAAAACAACTAAAACACCTGAAACACCTCAAACAACTACAACAAATATATCAACTAAAACAACTATAACAACTAAAACACCTGGAACAACTAAAACACCTAAAACAACTAGAAACCATAAAACACCTAGAACACCTTAAACACATAAAACAACTGTAATACCTTAACCACCTGAAACACCTAAAACACCTAGAACACCTAAAACACTTAAACACCTATAACAGTAGTTACATGTGGTACAAGAACGGCATTCTAGAGTCATTTTGTTGGGCGCAAACGACGGATTTTGTCCGGTCTACGGGAATTTGCACATAACATTTCACCGGGGTAGGACGCAATGCATGCAACCTTGACTCAACCGGTTTGTACGGGTAAGCGCAGAAACGGGAGGGGGCGGGCGTAGGGGTTCCGGAACTGGTTTGGTGGCCCAAGTCAGCTAACGGACGAGGGGGGGGGAGACCGGA